>SJYQ01000617.1:0-63932 GCA_006410935.1 Redunca redunca | reverse complement strand
AGCATCATCTTCCAGGATTTGAAATAGCTCAACTGGAATTCCATCACCTCCACTAGCTTTGTTTGTAGTGATGCTTTCTAAGGCCCGCTTGACTTTGCATTCCAGGATGTCTGGCTCTAAATGAGAGATCACACCATCGTGATTATCCGGGTCATGAAGATCTTTTTTGTACAGTTCTTCTGTGTATTCTTGCCACCTCTTCTTAATATCTTCTGCTTCTGTTAGGTCCATACCATTTCTGTCCTTTATCGAGCCCATCTTTGCATGAAATGTTCCCTTGGTATCTCTAATTTTCTTGAAGAGATCTCTAGTCTTTCCCATTCTGTTGTTTTCCTCTATTTCTTTGCCTTGATCGCTGAAGAAGGCTTTCTTATCTTTTCTTGCTATTCTTTGGAACTCTGCATTCAGATGCTTGTATCTTTCCTTTTCACTTTTCTTCTTTTCAGAGCTATTTGTAAGGCCTCTTCCGACAGCCATTTTGCTTTTTTGCATTTCTTTTTCTTGGGGATGGTCTTGATCCCTGTCTCCTGTACAGTGTCATGAACCTCTGTCCATAGTGAACTCTAATGATATCAAATATGGAGGAACAGAGAGTAAAATGGTGGCTTCCAGAGGTGTGGAGGTAGGGGAAACAAGGAGATATCAGTCAGAGGGTACAAAGTTGCAAGATGACTAACTCTGAGGATCTAGTGTACAGCATGATGGCTGCAGTTAATAACACTGGACTGAATACTGGAAATTTACTAAGAGGTTAGCTTTCACCACAATAAAAGGTTAACAATTCCAGGGTGATTAAATGAATATGTTGATTAGCTTGACTATTATAACCATTTTACTATGTACCTGCATACCAGATCATGTTGTACACCTTAAATATCCACACACAATTTTAATTTAAAATTTAAAAATTGGGACTTCCCTGGTGGTCCAGTGGTTAAGAATCTGCCTCATAACGCAGGGGACGCAGGTTCAATCCCTGGTCAGGGAACTAGAATCCACATACCATGGAGCAACTAAGCCAGTACACCACAACTACTGAGCCCCCATGCTGTGGAATCCACAAGCCACAACTAGAGAGTCTGTGCAGTACAACAGAAGCTCAGGGATGACACAGTGAAGATCCCAAGTGCTGCAACTAAGGCTCACACAGCCAAATAAATATGTATTTTTTTAAAAATTAAAAATTTAAAAGCTGTTACTTACAGGGTGACACTAATTTAACAGGTTCAGACTCTTTACTCTCTATACACACACATAAAGACACACATACAGGGAGAGGAAGAGAAAGAGAGGAAATTGTAAGACAATTGTAGGTGTGATAAAATATTAAAAATTGTTGAATCTGGAGAAGAATCATTTGGAACTTACAAAAAAGTTGCAAAACTCTGCATAATTCTGACTTTTATGCAAGCTTGAAATTATTTCAAAGGGGAAAAGAAAGTATGAGGCAATCTAACCACAAGGTCTCAATCAAACCCATGCTGAGGTACATTTTACCAGAACACTGACCTATATTCTAAAAATGTCAATATCATGGGGGGGGCGGTGGTGGGGAGAAAGGAAGGAGGGAGCAGCAGGCTGAGGAAATATTCTAGATTAAAGGAGGCTAAAGAAACATAACAAGTAAATGTAATGTGAAACCCTGGGTTAGATGCTCTTCATAGACTGGAAAAAATGTGCTATAAAATACATTTTTGAACAGGCAATAAAATTAGAAAAAAGACCCTTTACTATATAATAATAGCATTAAAACAATATTATAGGTTGTAAATCCATGCCATGAGGTATGTGAGATCTTAGTGTTCCCCAAGCAGGGATCAAACTCACACTCTGCATGGAAAGCTCAGAGTCTTAAGCACTGGCTCACGAAGGAAGTCCCAAAAGGTCCTTGTTCTTAAGAGAGACATCCTGAGGTATCTAGGGGCAAAGTATGATGATGTCTGCAACTTTAAGTTGTTTCAGCAAAATTAATAAAAATAATAGTGTGTGTGTTTGTATGTTAAGGGGAACTTCCCTGGTGGTTCAGTGGTTAAAACTTCATTCTTTCACTGCAGGGGACAAGTGTTCCATACCTGGTCCAGGAATGAAGATCACCGTATGCCTCCCATCACCGCTGGGGTAATAAAAAGGTGTGTATGTGTCTACCTAGACAGAGAAAGAACAAATACAGCAAAATATTAATGTTGGTGAATCTGAGTTAATGCTTACTATTCTTGCAGCATTTCTGTATGTTTGAAATTTTTTCAAAATAAGATATTTTTAAAAAGCTATTACTTATGTGAAATACTTTTCCCACTCTCTCAGATGGAATTAACCCTGCCTCCTCTAAGTTGTTGTGTTTTTATTTTTAACCTAAAATGCTCAATGTGTGTGCTCAGTTGCTTTAGTCATGTCTGACTCTTTGCAACCCTATGGACTGTAGCCCACCAGGCTCCTCTGTCCAGGGGATTATCCAAGTAAGAATACTGGAGTGGGTTGCCATGCCCTTCTTCAGGAGATCTTCCTGACCCAAAGATTGAACATGCATCTCTTACATCTCCTTTATTGCAGGTGGATTCTTTTCCACTGGGCCACTGGGGAAGCAAATGCTCAGACTGGGTTGTAGTTATTTGTTGAAGGTTCTTGAGGTAGGAACTTAAATTCCCTTTGGAATTTAATCATGAGAGGAGTATTCTAATTCAAGGCAATTTTATGTTGCTCACATGGTTTTACTGTAATATTCTGATGCTAAATTTTGGGCTCACAGCAAAACATGGCTGGACATTCTTGAGCTGAGAACTGGAATAGAAAACTAAGCCTTTGGTTCGGAGCAAAGCACACTGCTGGAGTTCATCTGATCAATGACTCGTTCTGTCCCTTTATGGAGCCCTCTGGAGGCATAGCTGGAAAGCCCACCACTGGCTGCCAGGCAGATACACAGAAGCACTACACGAGGGAAAGATATTCTGAAAGTTGAACCAATTGCCCTTGATGTTTGTAATATAACCCCTGGCACTTCTGTCTTATCACTTCCAAGACATGTATCTCAGGAGGGCAGCCCCATTCTCAGATGGCCAGAGGTCTGATTATAAAACTCATGGGCTAATAGAGCTATGGTTGGCTTCCCTGGCGGCTCAGTAGTAAAGAATCTGCCTGCTAATACAGCAGAAAAGCAACTACGTTCATGTGCCACAACTACGGAGCCTGCACTCTAGAGCCTGGGAGCTGCAACGGCTACTGAAGCCCACGAGCCCTAGAGCCCGTGTCCCACAACAAGAGATGCCACTGCAATGAGAAGTCACACTAACTAGAGAGTAGCCCCTGCTCACTACAACTAGAGGAGAGCCTGTGCAGCAATGAAGACCCAGTACAGCCAAAAATAAATAAAGTTATTTAGAAACTAAAAGAGAGAGAGATTATATAGTTGGAAAGTGATGGAGAAACCATGCTCTTCCCATCTCTCTAGTCTTCTTTGACCAAGAACTTAGAATAGGGACTTCCCTGGTGGTCCAGTGGCTAAGACTCTGCATTTCCAATACAGGGGGTGCCCAGCTTTGATCCCTGCTCGGGAAACTAGATCCCACATGCCCCAACTAAGAAGCCTAGATGCCACAACGAAGACACTGTGAGTCGCAACTAAGACCCAGCACAGCCAAAATAAATAAATTTTTTTTTAAAGAAACGGAGCATTGTTTAAAAACATAGGAAATATTCTCTGTCTGTAGTACTGAGAAGACAACTTCTACTCTTCTCGCTGCCTACTTCCCTTATTTCCTCCTCCTCCAGGAAGAAAAAAGTACTTCTATGATTAATAAGACTAGGTACAGGGCTCCCCTGGTAGCTCAGACAGTAAAGAATCTGCTTGCAATGCAGGAGACTTGAGTTTGATCTCTGGGTTGGGAAGATCCCCTGGAGCAGGAAATAGCAACCCACTCCAGTACTCTTGACTGGGAGATCCCATGGACAGAGGAGCTTGGTAGGCTACAGTCCATGGGGTCACTCACGACTGAGTGCACACACACACATACAGGGTCACTACACACACACACTGCCCATGCTCCTTCTGAGTTTCTCTCTTGGAGATGTCTGTCCCACAGGCCATATACTTTCATCTCTGCTAATGCAGTAATGACAAAGAAATTTCCTTTGCTTTCCTGTAGCTTAGCCTATTTTTGTGGGGGAAGTTCAGTTCATGGAGGAAGTAATGAGATGGCTGTTTTGCCCCTGGGTCCAAGCTATATCCTCCAGACCAGCATTAGCAGCAAGGAAGGTGATATTTTCATCTCAGTCTGCTTCCTCTATCACCTGGTTCAGGACTCAGAAAAAAGAGGGACATGAAGGGCCTCTTGGAACCCGAACAGTATTTTTCTAATCTTTGGGTCTCGGTGCCTCTCCTGATGCTTGTTCTAGGACCAGCCTTCAATAAATTTTTGTTGTCTTGAACTCAGACTATGTGACACACACTGGCATGTAGCTGCTCACAGCTATCATTACGGTGATTTTTTTTTTTTTTAAACCATACAAAGTGATTTTGAAGCCTTTTTGCAGCCTTTGGCTGCAGGCTCTGAGGCTGCAAGGAAGCGAGCTTTGGTTAGCAGAGGGGAGAGAGCTGGGTTTTTGTGCTTTGCTATGGTTGTGACACCAAGGACTGACATCCCAGGGGTGCTCTCAAACAGCTTGATGGCAGTCTAGCAAGAAGGTTGCTGGAGTCCAGCTCCAGCAGCCAGGGATTCAACCTGAAGGGGTAGGTGGTGTTGGCGAGAAACGAGACAGTTTCTGTTTTCTTGGACTGCCTATTTCAAGCTTATGATTCTCTTTTATACTTTTACAAAAGCATTAGGTCAGAGGTTTGACATTTTCAGTTCCCCCTCACCCAGATTAACTGTCTCCATAAATCACTGTTGCCCTTCAAACAGAGTTCCTGCTTCAGCATTTCTCTCGGAATCAGCTTTACCATCTATTATCTACTTCCTCTTATGTGTCCTATAGTTAACTTGTGATTACACTGTAACTCATGCTACATCCCTCAGTTTATTTCTTATCTTTCTAAATCCTGTTTGCCCCTAACATCCTGAGCTCACTATCTCTTAAAAAGGCTTCTAGCTATAGTATCTCTAAAATTCCTAACCTCTATAAGCTATAGTAAAATATGCTAACATTACAACATTCCTTAAATCTTCAACTTCTAACTATTTTAATAATTTCTAAGCCCTAAATACACAAGAATACACAGAAGAACTGTACAGAAAACATCTTCACGACCCAGATAATCACGATGGTGTGATCACTCATTTAGAGCCAGACATCCTGGAATGCGAAGTCAAGTGGGCCTTAGAAAGCATCACTACAAACAAAGCTAGTGGAGGTGATGGAATTCCAGTTGAGCTATTTCAAATCCTGAAGGATGATGCTGTGAACGTGCTGCACTCAATATGCCAGAAAATTTGGAAAACTCAGCAGTGGCCACAGGACTGGAAAAGGTCCGTTTTCATTCCAATCCCAAAGAAAGGCAATGCCAAAGAATGTTCAAACTACTGCACAATTGCACTCATCTCACACGCTAGTAAAGTAATGCTCAAAATTCTCCAATCCAGGCTTCAGCAATACATGAACCGTGAACTTCCAGATGTTCAAGCTGGTTTTAGAAAAGGCAGAGGAACCAGAGATCANCATCTATTTCTGCTTTATTGACTATGCCAAAGCCTTTGATTGTGCGGATCACAATGAACTGTGGAAAATTCTGAGAGAGATGGGAATACCAGACCATCTGACCTGCCTCTTGAGAAACCTGTATGCAGGTCAGGAAGCAAGAGTTCGAACTGGACATGGAACAACAGACTGGTTCCAAATAGGAAAAGGAGTACGTCAAGGCTGTATATTGTCACCCTGGTTATTTAACTTATATGCAGAGTACATCATGAGAAATGCTGGACTGGAAGAAACACAAGCTGGAATCAAGATTGCCGGGAGAAATATCAATAACATCAGATATGCAGATGACACCACCCTTATGGCAGAAAGTGAAGAGGAACTAAAAAGCCTGTGATGAAAGTGAAAGAGGAGAGTGAAAAAGTTGCTTAAAGCTCAACATTCAGAAAACGAAGATCATGGCATCCGGTCCCATCAGTTCATGGGAAATAGATGGGGAAACAGTGGAAACAGTGTCAGGCTTTGTTTTTTTGGGGGGCTCCAAAATCATTGCAGATGGTGATTGCAGCCATGAAATTAAAAGACGCTTACTCCTTGGAAGAAAAGTTATGACCAACCTAGATAACATATTCAAAAGCAGAGACATTACTTTGTCGACTACGGTCTGTCTAGTCAAGGCTATGGTTTTTCCAGTAGTCATGTATGCGTGTGAGAGTTTGACTGTGAAGAAAGCTGAGCACCAAAGAATTGATGCTTTTGAACTGTGGTGTTGGAGAGTCCCTTGGATTGCAAGGAGATCCAACCAATCCATTCTGAAGGCGATCAGCCCTGGGATTTCTTTGGAAGGAATGATGCTAAAGCTGAAACTCCAGTGCTTTGGCCACCTCATGCGACGAGTTGATTCATTGGAAAAGACTTTGATGCTGGGAGGGATTGGGTGCAGGAGGAGAAGGGGACGACAGAGGATGAGATGGCTGGATGGCATCACGGACTCGATGAACGTGAGTCTGAGTGAACTGCGGGAGTTGGTGATGGACAGGGAGGCCTGGCGTGCTGCGATTCATGGGGTTACAAAGAGTCAGACACGACTGAGTGACTGAACTGAACTGAAGCCCTGAATTCAGTAAATGCCTTTGCCATAAACATTTTCCTCACAAATAGACTTCAGATAGCAGTCCCTCCCACGGCCTCAAGCTGTGGCCTATGTGCTCATCTTGGATCACTCTTTTGTAAAAGTCCTTGAACAAATGTCAGTGATTAACTTTATAAATTATTCTCTGAGCACAGCTGCAGAAGGCTTTGTGCCTTCTCATGCCCTCTCAAGATCAATAAGCACCTTAATATTCCCTTTCAGTCAACTCAGCCGAGGAGAGGAAAAAACAAGTCAGAATTACAAGGCTTAACTCCTTCATCCCGGGTTTATGCCTGTGGGACAAAGAGAGGGGGTTGGGGCGTGCCTCCATTTTGTCAGTAATGCCTAACGCGGCTCCCAACATCTCCCCCTTTTTTATTTTTTACAGCATAGGTATAAAACTCAGTAGATAGAGCAGAAACACTTCAGTTGAGTATTCTGAAAGGGCACGGGGCCGTTACACAAATCAGAACTAACAGGCATAAGCACATGGCTGCATGAATCATTATTGTAGAAAAGGATCCATGGGAAAGATACCCCTCTAGATTTTCAAAGAGGGAATTAGAAAGTCATTGAGAGGGAAAGTCAGACTCCACCTGCTTCATATTCTGAATATCCTGACGTAATTTAGAAATATCAATACTAAAATCTGAATGATTCCAGATGCCTAAAATATGATTCCTAATGCATTCCCAAGAATGCATGGACTCATTCACCTGTAGAGGGGTAACGCACATCCATTTAAATTCAGCATGGCACCTTAAAGACAATTTAATTTTTAAGTTTGTAATTTCGTGCCCCATAAGCAGAATTGCTTCTTCTAAAGCATTGACCTTACTTTCTATTTTCTTACCTATACTTTCCTGTGTAGTAAGAGCTACAGAGACATTTTTGGACAGCTGATCAACAAACGAGGCAGTATACACTTCTTTTGACAGGGCAACAGCAGAAACTGTAACTGATGCAATTATGGCAATCAAGGCAGTTATTCCCACAACCAGAGCTGCAATGAATCTCTTATGCTGAGGAATTAAGCTATTAAATTCATGTAAAACTGTCAATGCATAATCATCAAACCATTGTCCCTCTAATTTTACAAGAACCATCAAATATGGTGGTTGCTTTACAATCATCACAGCCTTATAATTACTATAATCATTCCCATCAAGACAATTTGATATAAAACAATTCACACATTTGATGTTATAAACAGTTTCTCCTTCAAAAACTTTCAAATCATTCTGATCTCTGGCCAACAAAAAGGCATAGGGAGAATGCATGCAGGCCCGTACAATATATCTTTGTTCATTTAAAGGCCTATGTAAAGTCACAAGTGCCATAGCAGCCAATGCTCTCCATAATTCAGGCTGCATGGGACCTGTTCCACCGAAACTCAGTAAAGGAGGAACCCATCCATTAACATGCCACCTAATAATTGCTAAAGGATAAGGGATAAATGAATTATTCCATATGGATCTATAAGGTTCTCTAAAAATCAAGTTCAATCATTGATCCGAATGATAGGGGCATCCCCATTCAATCAGAAAATGTCTGGTGGCAACAATAGGAATAGGTGACATTAGGGCATACAAACATTCTTTCCAACAAGGAAAGCCAGAAGTTCTGCTTATGCTTTTCCAGACCTGCAGTCCTTGTTCATCAGAGTCTGGAGTGGGGAGTGCACAGCTCAAATAGTCCTTTAAATGAGGGGCTGCCTTTTTTAGGGCATCAAATAGTCTTTCTTGCGCCCATGAATCAGCAACTGTAAAGACCAAAAGTCTCTCTTGCCATCGCTTCTTGGACAATCAGGAAGCATGCCTTTCAAGGAAGTGCTAATGCATCCATTCAAAACTGGAGCTGATCCTTGTAAAGAGGAAGGTATGGCAAAGCAAATAGGTGGATAAACGGACACGCCTGAAAAACTGAAGGGAGTGCTGACCACTGTTTTAACATTATTAGGATAGATGGAAGCCCTGCTCCAAAGAAGAGTTATCATTAACAGAAACACGAATGGGCTCATTCATCCAATCAACAGGCTGAAAAGAAGGTGGATTAGGCAAATAGGCCCAAAGAGCCTTTTCTGTGCTGGAAGGCCTTGGCTGACAAGCCAATACAGCAAGCATAGCCACAAACATTACCATAGGAGTGGCCTTATATTAATACTTCCTATTAATTCTTTGGCCCACTGAGTGAGATGTTTTAGCTGGCCCTGAGTTGGTACCATGTTGGAGGTAGTTGCTTGAGTATGATGACGGTGACAAGGTGGAGCAGAATATCGTTGAACTCAATCAGCATGTCTCTCCTGAAGTGCCAGGTGCCTGAAGCAATGTACTAGCGGTGAAGGCTCAGGTAAAGGGTCACTCGCCCTTTGGCTTTTCCTTGGCTCCCTCAGGTCTGGACTTGATGAGTTTTTGATCTCTCCATCTTTTTTTGGTCCTGGATTCCAGGACTTCAGGAATTTTAGTAACCTCAGGGGTCCAAACAGGAGAAGTGGAATCCTGTGGAAACACACAAGCATATCCTCCCCCACAAGTTAGCAACACATCTGGCCCTCTCCTTTCTCCTATAAGGAGGTCTTTCCACTTAACCAGGGGTGGAGTCATAGCCCCTTCAGGAGTCCAGTGTCTCATCATTGCAGTCTGCCCCTGTGTGTCCACGTTTAAATGATTAATTACAAACAAAGCATGGTGTAAAACATGATGTGGAGAGGAATACTTAAATTCTCCTTGCCTTAATTTAGCTATCTGATTTCTTAAAGTCTGGTGCACCCTTTCCACTATGGCTTGGCCTCGGGGATTATAAGGTTGAATGTACTATGGAAAATTGTTGACAAAATCTCTTAAAAGCAGCAGAAGTATATGCTGGGGCATTATCTGTTCGGGGAGTCCTATTTGGGAAAAGCATTGAAACAAGTGTTGAATTACATCTTTTGCTGTTTCACCTGATATAGCAGAGGCTGTGATAACATGAGAAAAGGTATCCATGGTAACATGTACAAAGGACAGTTTTCCAAAGGCCGGGATATGAGTCACGTCCATTTGCCAGAGAGCATTAGGCCTAAGGCCTTGGGGATTTATTCCTAATGGTAGAGATAGATTAAATATTGGGCAATTTGGACATAACTATTTGTCTAGCTGCTTCCCTAGGGATACGAAATTCATACTTTAACCAGCTGCATTTTGATGGTGAATTTTGTGAGAATCTTTGGTCTTGTCAATTTTTTTCATGTACGTTTAAAGCAATTACTCTAGTTAACGCATCTGCCAAAGCATTTCCATGTAAAGGGCCGGGCAAGCTGGAATGGGCTCTAATATGTCCCACAAAATATTTCTTATCTCTGTTTAATCTCCTTCTGTAAATCAGATAACAAGGAGAAGATGGTAGTTTTATTTTCCAGAATATTAGCAGTCTCAATATGAGGAAACAACCCTACAATATATCGAGAGTCAGTCAGAAGATTGAAGATGTGGTCTCTTAAATGTTGAAAAGCCCAAATAACTGCTCGTAACTCAGCCCTCTTGGCAGATGTCTCTTCAGTTACCTGAACATGGGATTTTCCATTAATAATTGTGACTGCTTTACCATTAGAAGAACCATCTGTGAAAACTAAAATTGCCCCTTCCAAAGTTGAATAGAAAATTTCTTCGGAAAATCACTGGATGTGTTTTCAAAAAATGCAAAAGTGGGCTTGAGGGCAAATGAAACAAAATTTGACCTCTGAAATCTATCAGGGCAACTTCCAATCATCACTATTTTGTAAAAGAAATTGCAGTTGATCCTTATTGATTGGAATCACTATATTTGCTACTTCTTTTCCAAAAAGTTCCACACTTCTTTTTCTACATTTATAATTAATTGTGCCACCAAGCTGGGATAAGATAAAACTATTTTTCTTGAGGTCACTGGTAGATGGAGCCATTCCAATGGGCCTTCTTTCCACAAGCATACTGTAGGTGTATGTTCCATGGTGAGAATAATTAAATCCCATCCTCTGGTAATATTAATCCTAATTAACTGATCATTTAAAGCCTCATCCACTTTAACAAAAGCCGACTTGGCCTCACTAGTCAATTCTCTCTTAGAACTGGGATTAGGATTGCCTTTTAAGCAATCAAACAGAGGCTTTAAATCTGCAGTAGTCAGTTTTAAATGTGGGCATATCCAATTAATATCCCCTAATAATTTTTGGAAATCATTTAAAGTTAGTAAACGATCTCTCCACAGCTGCAAAGGGGCATGGCTTACAGTATGGGTATTTAACACCCTCCCTAAATAAGAAAAAGGAGGATTTACTTGTACCTTATCTGGAGCTATCTTTAAACCCCAGTTTTCCAAGCCCTCAATCAATTCAGATAAAATTTGTTGCAACAAGGATCTGTCCTTATGAGCTGTCAAAATATCATCCATAATGTATCAAATATAGATCTTTATACTTTCCTCTAACATTTTGCACAGGTTGGTCTACAAATTTCTGACACAAGGTGGGGTTATTTTTCATTCTCTGAGGCAAAACCTTCCATTGAAACCTTCTATAGGGTTGTTTAAAGTTAGCTGAAGGGAGACTGAAAGCAAACTGTTTATAATCCTGGTCAGCCAGGGGGATGGTAAAGAAATAATCCTGTAGATCTATAACTATCACATTATACTGAAAAGGCACAGCCACTGGGGAAGGGAGGCCTGGCTGGAGGGCCCCCATGTCTTCCATAGTTGTGTTTATAGCTCTCAAATTTTGTAACAATCTCTATTTTTCTGATTTCTTATTAATAACAAAAATAGAAGTATTCCAGGGGCTATTAGGAGGCTCTATATGGCTGGCTGCCAGTTGTTCCATAACTAAATCCTCAGCTGCCTGTAGCTTTTTAGCTGTTAAGGGCCATTGTTCCACCCATACCAGATCATCAGATTTCCAGGTAATAGGGTCGGCAGCAAGAGCAACAGCCTCTAGGATAAATTTGAATATCCCAGACATTCTGTATTTTTGTTAGGAACCGCCTCTAATGGAGAAGCAATTTTTTGCTGATCTTTACCAAGCCCCTTATCAGGATTATACCTCATTTGCAGCATTTGATTAGTAACCTTTTCATCTGGGCTATATAAAAACATTCCCATCTGAGATAATAAAGAAAAAGGTAGTGAAGGGATCACATATGGACAAAAGGTGCCTTGTGCCCCCTTCTCACCCGACCATGTCAAAATTTGTGAGCTCTTAGCAACTGAGGGCATTGACCCTATTCCTAAGAAGCCAGCACTGCCAGGACGAAGGCCAATCTTTTCCAGCAATGCAAGAGACATCTCCTCCAGAATCCAACAGTCCTGACATTTTATTTCCTTGAATTAAAAGATCTTTCAAAGGCCTAGAAGCTGTAATTTCCTGCACCCAAAAGGCTAGATCACTAGGTCCAAATCCTCTGGGGCCCCTAGCTTGAGAAGTCAAGGTATTCCCTGTCTGATAATAGGGTAAAAGCAAAAGCTGTGCTATTCTTTGACTTTATTAATTTGCACAGTTTTGGTAGGCGGTGAGATCAAAATTTTAATTTCCCCAGTATAATCAGAATCTACCACACCAGGCACCACTGAAATTCCTTGAAGAGAAAGCAAGCTATGCCCTAGCACAAGTCCTACAATGCCCTCAGGCAAGGGACCAGCCACTCCCGTTGGAATTGGACTAAGGGTATGTCAGGGGTTAATATTGTTGCCAATTTCCCCTGTTGTTCTGCTTCTCTCCCAGCCTGGGTGAGGGCCCCTTGAGGGGGTTTTCTCCAAGGAGCAGGCTCTGTAAATTATGCTTGCATCTATTTTAAAAGCTCCTTTGTTTCAAGAAACTCTTTATCTTCTTCAGCCTCAGGGCACCAGGGAGGCTTTGGGGACAAGGTGGGGAACTCCTGGGCCCTGGGAGGTGCAAGTGGAGGCTCGGTGATCACCTTAAATCAGAAAGTGGTGGATAAGGTTTTAAAGGTTTGCATAGAGGGGGAAGGGGCTCACCAGGGTGCCCAGCCGCAGCCTGGAAGCCCTCTCCTTCTTCAGAAGGTACAGCACAGTCTCCCTCCTTTTCTTCATCAGTGGCAGAAAACATGATCTGCGCAGAAGGTGGAGACCCACCATCCACCGCTATAGCCTCCCCCATAGGCTGTCTAACAACCTCATGATGGGGGTCCAGAACATTTCTAATCATATTCCACAGAGCAAAAGCATCTACAGGAACCTTTTCTGGCCCATGCAAAGTATAAAACAAATGTAGAAATATAGACAGTCTTCCTGTGCTTTCTTTAACGCCTCTATGGGCTAACATGTGAAGTAATAGTTCAATAAACATTTGTCTATTCTTAGATTCAGAGAGACCCATTCTCCTAGAGAATATTCTTATTCATTCTGTACCCTCCTCACCCTGCCTAAACTTCAGAGGGGTGCCGGCCACCCACAGGTACAATCCTAACCGCCCTGCTTTATAATCTCAAACTACCTACCCTTCAGTGTCCCCTGTTCTGGGCACCACTTGCCAGAGTCCAGCTCCAGCAGCCAGGGATTCAACCTGAAGGGGTGGGCAGTGTCGGCAAGAAATGAGACAGCTTCTCAGTTTTCTTGGACTGCCTATTTATTTCAAGCTTATGATTCTCTTTTATACTTTTACAAAAGCACTAGGTCAGAGGTTTGACATTTTCAGTTCCCCCTCACCCAGATTTACTGTCTCCATAAATCACTGTCGCCCTTCAGAGTTCCTGCTTCAGGGATTCTCTTGGAATCAGCTTTACCATCTATTATCTACTTCCTCTTCTGTGTCCTATAGTTAACTTGTGATTACATTGTAACTCATGCAACATCCCTCAGTTTATTTCTTATCTTTCTAAATCCTGTCTGCCCCTAACATCCTGAGCTCCCTATCTCTTAAAAAGGCTTCTAGCTATAGTATCTCTAAAATTCCTAACCTCTATAAGCTATAGTAAAATATGCTAACATTACAACATTCCTTAAGTCTTCAACTTCTATTTTAATTATTTCTAAGCCCTAAATTCAGTAAACTCCTTTGCCATAAACATTTTCCTCACAAATAGGCTTCAGATAGCAATCCCTCCCATGGCCTCAAGCTGTGGCCTATGTGCTCATCCTGGAACACTTTTTTTCCCCCTCCTTTTTAAAAAAAATTATTTTACTTTACAATACTGTATTTGTTTTGCCATACATCAACATGAATCCACCACGGGTGTACACATGTTCCCAATCCTGAACCTCCCTCTCACCTCCCTCCCCATAGCATCTCTCTGGGTCATCCCAGTGCACCAGCCCCAAGAATACTGTATCCTGCATCAAACCTAGACTGGCGATTCGTTTCTTATATGATATTATACATGTTTCACTTTTTTGTAAAAGTCCTTGAACAAATGTCAATGATTAACTCTATGAATTATTCTCTGAGCACAGCTGCAGAAGGCTTTGTGCCTTCTCATGCTCCTCTCAAGAACAATAAGCATCTTAATATTCCCTTTCAGTCAACTCAGCCGAGGAGAGGAAAAAACAAGTCAGAATTACAAGGCCCAACTCCTTCATCCTGGGTCTGTGCCCGCGGGACAAAGAGAGGGGGGGGTTGGGGCCATGCCTCCATTTTGTCAGTAATGTCTAACGCGGCTCCTGACAGTGGTAGTGACACAATTTTAACAATGATCAAACATTTTTTGAAATTTTCCTTTATCCTTGAAATGCCTTGTGTTGCAGAAAGTCTATTCATTACTGAGCATTCATCTGAAGCAAGGCATCTCTTTATGGATCTGTACACGTTAAGTGACAGGGCTGGGAGGATGTTGGCAGAGAGACAAAGGGCCCTGGGTGCAGTTGGAGAGCCAGAGAGGTGAAGGTAAACAGCAGCTGGAGAAGGTGGGAGATAAAAGGGGGGCCACAAGCAAATCCCTTACTCAAGGGGGCTTTGGTTTTCACAAAGGACATGACAGCCCACGCATATTTTTACTGGGACCATGATGACTGGCACCTCCACCTTCTTAGGGCAATTCCTCTTCTCTCATCCTTGAATTTCTTTCCTTGACCATCCCCTTTCTCTACAGGGTGTCCAAACTCTCCCTGTCTCAGCTACGTCCTTCACCTCCACCTACAATCATGCCCACATCCTCACAACCCCATAAACCTCAAGCCACCCTGCAACCACCAGCTCTTTGCCTTCTCCTCATAATCTGCCGCCCAGAGGGTGGTCTGTGGACCGGCATCATCAGCACTGCATTGGAGCACATCTGACATGCAGTTCTCATGCCCACCCCAGGCCTACCGAATCAGAATCCCTGTGTGTGTGTGGCGGGGGTGAGGCAGGGGGTGGAGGGGTCCCAAGATCTGTGCTGTAACATGCACCACGGGTGATTCTGAAGCACTTTTGAGAAGCACTGCTTCCCTGATGGCTCAGCAGGTAAAGAATTTGCCCGCAATGCAAGAGATACAGGAGACATGGGTTTGATCCCTGGGCTGGGAAGAATTGCTGGAGGAGGAAACAGCAACCCTCTCCAGTATTCTTGTTTGGGGAATCCCATGGATAGAGGAGATTGGCGGGCTACAGTCCATGGAGTTGCAGAGAGTCAGGCATGACTGAGCACACAAGCCTGGCAAGTTGCCTGTGCTCCACACCTCCACTTCCTCACCATCTTGGGTTGCCTTCCTCTGTCCCTTTCATGTCTGACTCCCCAAGGCTTTGTCTTAGCCTCTTTTTTACTCTTGAGTGTCATCCTTTCTGTAAGTGATCTCAGCCACTCACAGGCTGATTTGGTTATGTATCTGTTCAAACACAGGTGTGAGTAAATTTGAGGATCACCCCGTCCCTGGTCTCTTCTCTGAGCCTCCAGAATGTCCAGCAGCTTTCTGGACTTTTCTGCCAAAATGGTGCACAGTTTTCTTAACTCTGCATGTTTAGAATGAGCCAAATGTCTCCTTGTACACCCACTCTTCATCGATTTGAACAATCTAGAAAGGGACTTCCCTGGTGGTCCAGTGGCTGAGATACCACCATCCCAATGCAGGGGAATGGGTTCCGTCCCTGGTCAGGGAACTAGGTCCCACATGCCACAACTAAGAGTTCATAGTGCCACAACAAAGACCCAGTGCACGCAAATAAATAAATGAACAAAATTTAAAAAAATTCTTTTAAATCTGGACAGTAGGATAGCTCTGTCCCCACTGTGGTCATTTCAACTCTCCTCACCCCTCCTTCTGGTCAGTTTCAGTCTACAAATGGTTCTGTGTCCACCACCACCCTGGGGCAGACCCTGTCAACTTTAATCTTTCTTAAGCAGTTCTTCCTTCAGCAGCCAGACCTCCGTGGTTGAATCCCTTTAATGAATCCCATGGTCCTTAGGCTAACTTCTAAGCCCCTTAACTGCCTCATGTTCTAGTGTATTTCCCATCCATTCTTCCCTCTGTAAATTCACAGCTGGTGTTTCACTAGCGCTGAATCACCTTTTGGGAATGGCCTGTGCAGCTTCACAACTGTGTATCCTGACCCATCCTGATGCCTGAATCTGAGGCCTTTCTCATGCCTTCCCCTCAGCTGTCCTCCTGGCAAATTTCTATTCAATCTGCAAAAGCCCACTAGATGTCAGTTCCTCAGTGAAGTCTTCCTTATCCTATTAAGTACCCACTCTTGTCTGTCTTTTCTATAAGACTATAGTATCTTAAAAAAATTTTATTATTTATTTGCAGCCCACAGGCTTTCCAGTTGTGGCGTGAGGGTTCAGTTGTTGCCACACACAGGCTTAGTGGTCCTGTGGCATGTGGGATCTTAGCGGCCCCACATGCATGCTAAGTTGCTTCAGTCATGTCTGACTCTTTGCGACCCCATGGACTGTAGCCCCCAGGCTCCTCTGCCCATGGGGATTCTCCAGGCAAGAATACTGGAGTGGGTTGCCATGCCCTCCTCTAGGGGATCTTCCCAACCCAGGGATCGAACCTGCATCTCTTATGTCTCTTGTATTGATGGGCAGGTTCTTTACCATTAGTACCATCTGGGAAGCCCCTAGCACCACTATCAGGGATCAAACCTGTGGCCCCTGCATTGCAAGGTGGATTCTTAACCACTGGGCCATCAGGGAAGTCCCAAGACTGTAATATCTTAATGGCCAGGAGCCTGCCTTATATGCCTCTCTATAGCCAGCACCATTCAGAGGCTGTGACACCTAGGGGGATCACAAAATTCATTCACTAAACAAAAATTCACTGAACATATATGATGTGAGGAGCATCACAGATAAAATGAGCAATGCAAAAAACAAAAGCAAAAGAAAACCCCACCTCTGCCATCTTAGAATTTTTCCTCTAATAAGGAAACTAGCAAGTAGGCAGATAATCTAAACACTGTACTCAATTCTAGGAAAGGGAGAAGCTTAGGGAGTTACATGCAGAAATACCTAATTCAGTTTGGAAGTGATTACTTGTGCCTTTAGCGATATATGCAATCTTTGGAACCTGCAAGGAAAAATTGTTACATGTATTTTAACTTTTTATTTATACTAGAGTACAGCTGATTAGCAATGTTGTGATAGTTTCAGGTGCATAGCAAATGGATTCAGCCATACATATACAGGTATCCATTCTTCCCCAGACTCCTCTCCCTTCCAGGCTGCCACATAACATTGAGCAGAGTTCCCCTGTGCTATACACGTTACATGTGTTTTTAAAGAAAATAAATATCAAATTGTTATTACTACCAGTAACAGGGATATTTGCCCCTCCTGAGTAATTCTCCCTCCCTCTACTTGATTCTGAGAAGAAAAAATGTGAAAATAACTCTCTCCACAGTAGTTGCTGCCCAGGTAAGCAGCAGGCCCTAAAAGACTTTTCTTTGAAACAGAGCTGGGGAAGCAGTAAGTCCTGCAGTTGCTGACAGTAACAATAAGGGTGCTTAATTACTGTCCACTTTAAATGAGCTTCTTTAATCTTCAGAAGCTCTGTAAGCCTATAGAGGAGGAAAATGCTATGAGGCAGGACTTCAATATGAAATTTACCTGCAGAGGTCTCTTCCCCCTCATCCATTTCTCCCTACTTGGGCCACAGGAAGCACAACTTGTGTTTCAACCATTGAGCAAACTAGGTCTGCCTGTCCTAGACTTTTCAGAGAGGAACCCCAGGTCCTCTTTGCTGCACTATGAAAGGACACTGAGGCATGACCCATGTCATTAGTGGGTTAGCCTGTCTTCTTCCAACCAACAAAAACACATCAAAGGACATCTGACCAAACTGAGCAAGCCTTAAATTTACCATACTGCAGTGAAAATATACACTCAAAGGAAAAATGTGATCTGGATAGTTTTGCAGTTCTCTGGAGATATAATTGGCGCCTCTCTAGCTTTTTGCTCAATTTTAAGATTACATACATCATTAGCAAGCAACGTAATTGCAAATATACTAGGTCAGGTGTTCTCAAACTTGAGTAAACATCAGATTTACCGAGAAGGCTTGTTATAATGCAGATCTTTGGGTCCCACCTCTAGAGTTTCTGATTCAGTAGGTCTGGGGTGAGTCTGAAATTGTCTAGTTCTAACAAATTCCCAGATGCTGCTGCTGCTGACCCAGGAAACATATTTTGAGAACTGGTAAAGTCAGGTTGATATAACTGCTATATCCAAAGATCATTACCACCAAGAGAGGCTAATTTGATCTGCCTTAAGAAAACCATATTGTGGACTTCCCTGGTGGTCCAGTAACCAGTAATCTACCTGCCAGTCCAGGGGACATTGGTTCAGTTCCTGGTCCAGGAAGATTCCATATGTCTCAGGGCAACNGAGAGGCTAATTTGATCTGCCTTAAGAAAACCATATTGTGGACTTCCCTGGTGGTCCAGTGGTTAAGAATCTACCTGCCAGTCCAGGGGACATTGGTTCAGTTCCTGGTCCAGGAAGATTCCATATGTCTCAGGGCAACTAAGCCCATACGCCACAACTACTGAAGCCTTCATACTCTAGAGTTGCTGCTCTGCAACAAGAGAAGCCATTGCATGGGAAGCCCACACACCACAACGAAGAGCAGCCCCTACTCTCTGTACCTAGAGACAGCCAATGAGCAGCAACGAAGACCCAGCACAGCCAAAAATAAACAAGCAAATAAATGAGAAAACCATATCATAAGGAAGAATTGATGCTTTTGAACTATGATGATGGAGAAGACTCTTGAGAGTCCCTTGGACAGCAAGGATATCAAACCAGTCAATCTTAAAGGAAATAAGCCCTGACTATTCAGTGGAAAGACTGATGCTGAAACTCCAAAACGTTGGCCACCTGATGCAAAGAGCCTACTCATTGGAAAAGATCCTGATGCTAGGAAAGATTGAAGGCAGGAGGAGAAGAAGGCATGACAGAGGATGAGATAGTTGGATGGCATCACTGACTCAATGGACATGAGTCAGAGCAAACTGTGGAAGATAGTGAAACACCAGGAAGCCTGACACATGAGGTCACAAAGAGTCAGACATGACTGAACAACAAGAAGTATCATCAGTTCAGTTCAGTTTAGTCGCTCAGTCGTGTCCAACTCTTTGCGACCCCATGAATCGCAGCATACCAGGCCTCCCTGTCCATCATCAACTCCCGGAGTTCACTCAAACTCATGTCCATCGAGNCTCAAACTCACGTCCATCGAGTCAGTGATGCCATCCAGCCATCTCATCCTCTGTCATCCCCTTTTCCTCCTGCCCCCAATCCCTCCCAGCATCAGAGTCTTTTCCAATGAGTCAACTCTTCCCATGAGAAGTATCATAAGAAAAGAAAATACTCATTACAATGACCCACTTCAAAGCCTCCAGTGCCTCCATACTGCTTAAGGGAAAACACAAACTGGGTATGAAAAACTAAGGTTCTAATACACAATCTATTATCTGAGAAATAACTGCAGCAAAGGCAGAACATACCTACAATAAAGAAATCACTCCCAGGACTTTCATAGAAGTCCAGTGGTTGAGACTCCATGCCGCCAATGCAGGAGGTACAGGTTCAAACCCTGGCCAGGGAACTTTAAAGTCCCACATGCCATGTGATATGGTCAAAAGATTTTTTCAAAATCAAGAAATCACTTCTGTAACTCTCCTTTCCTGAGGCTCCCTTCTCCTCAGAGTGGTCCCAGTGGAAAGAAAAATCTGAGCAGCTAGTACTTTTATCATAATTCAGTGACTGATGTTCACATCAGGTGAATCTGAGTAAAGGATCCATCCAACATTTAAAGCAGGAGCTGTGGGGTTGTCAGGAAAAGAATTTGCTCTCATCCTATTCTCTCCTTTCTTTTCATAAAAGTTGAAGTGATTATCCAAAGACCAAATAATGTGGAGAAAGAAGCATTTGTGGTGGTTAAATTTGTGTCAGCTTGACTGGGCTAAGTGGGGGTGGGGTGGGGTGCACAGGGCCCAGACATTTGGTCACACATGGTTCTGGGTGTGTCTGGGACAGTCTTTTTAAATGACAGTCACACTTGAATTGGTAGACTAAGTAAAGCAGATTGCCCTCTCTAATGCTGGTGGACCATGTCCAATCAGGCAAAGGCCTGAACTGAACAAACCAGCTGAGTCAGAGGAACTCTTTCTGCCTGACTGTTTAGCCAGGACATCAGGCTTTTTCCCACCTTCAGACTCAAAACCGAAACTCTGGCTCTTTCCAAGTCTCAAACCTGCCAGCTTTTGTACTAGATATTATACCATCAGTTTTCCTGGGTCTTTGGGCTCAGATTAGGAACAAACCCTCAGCTCTCCAGGGTCTCTGGCTTGTTCACTGCAGATCTTAGGGCTTTTCAGCCTTTGTAATCACATGAGCCAATTCTTTACACTAAATATCTTCATATATAAAAACACTCAAACATACACCACATATTGGTTCTGTTTCTCTGGAGACTCCTAGCTCATACAGCACTGGACCAAAATTTCTAACTCACTTCTTTTTTTCAATACTTCATTAAAAATCAGCACTACTCCTAGAAACCAGTACCAACCCCCCTTTACAAGATGTCTGTACCTTGACATCTTTTTAGAGGTGATTCAGATCCAATGGTCCACCAGTGATTTAAGCCCTGTTTCACTGTCAGCCCAGGAAGAGATGTCAGGGTGGAGATTTGCCAGAAGGGAAACTTATAATCTATTGTAATGTTGGATCTTCTCTGTTATTATCCGAGAGTAAAAAACATTAGAGGTGATATCAGAAGCAAAGATAGCACACACACTCTATGATTTGGAAGGATCCTGTTCCATGTCTGTCCATTGTCTTGAATCTTCTCCATGTTCTCTACAAAAATGACAAGGTTCCCTCTTTTCTCCTCTCCACTTTCCCCTGACTTTGTGGAACACACACACACCTCTTCTCAAACTCTTGAAAGCTTGTAGATGTACTTTTTAAAGTCAAGAGGTAATGGAGGACATATCAGTGAACAAAAGTAATGCAGAGAGAAGCATTTGCTAAGGTGGGAAGAACAGGGACTCCCCTGGTGGATCAGTGGTTAAGAGTTCGCCTTCCAATAGAGGGGGTGCCAGTTCCCTCCCTGGTGGGGAAGCTAACATCCCACATGTCTCCCAGCCAAAAAATCAAAACACAGAACAGAAGCAATCTTGTAACAAATTCAGTAAAGACTTGAAAATTGGTCCACATCAAATTATCTTAAAAAAAAATAAAAGCAAGTGTTGACAAGCTCAACGACATTAACACCCCACTCCACTTTAAGTACTGATGCAGTTAACTACTTTAACAACTATGTCATAAAAAATGACATCCCAAATGCCCTGATGCACCATATAATTGCAATCAAGTTAGCTTGCCTTATAGTTACTAGTGAAGGTTGAATTGCCGTTCAGAGCAAGAGAACTAACCATAGAGGGACTCAGAAACTCGGCTTCTCTGAAAGCAGGCACTTCACTTCACTTCAGTAGCTCAGTCATGTCTGACTCTTTGCGACCCAATGAATCGCAGCACGCCAGGCCTCCCTGTCCATCACCAACTCCTGGAGTTCACTCAGACTCACGTCCATCGAGTCAGTGATGACATCCAGCCATCCCAGCCTCTGTCGTCCCCTTCTCCTCCTGGCCCCTATCCCTCCCAGAATCAGAGTATTTTCCAAGGTGTCAACCCTTTGCATGAGGTGGCCAAAGTACTGGAGTTTCAGCTTTAGCATCATTCCTTCCAAAGAAATCCCAGGGCTGATCTCCTTCAGAATGGACTGGTTGGATCTCAGGCAAGGCTACTCTATATATTATTGGTACTTAGGGGATATTTGCCAATCTGCCAGACCCAGGGAGATATGGATATTAGTCATGATATAGGGAATAGTGTTGGAGTTGACTTGAGAAGATTCAGATGATTTGAATCTGGGTCAAAATAATACTAATATTAATGGTCAATTCAGTTCAGTCATTCAGTCCTGTCCAACTCCTTGTGACTCCATGGACTGCAGCATGCCAGGCTTCCCTGTCCATCACCAACTCCCAGAGTTTACCCAAACTCATGTCCATCGAATTGGTGATGCCATCCAACCATCTCATCCTCTGTTGTCCCCTTCTCCTCCCACCTTCAATCTTTCCCAGCATCAGGGTCTTTTCCAGTGAGTCAGTTCTTCGCATCAGGTGACCAAAGTATTGGAGTTTCAGGTTTAGCATCAGTCCTTCCAATGAATATTCAGGACTGATTTCCTTTAGGATGGACTGGTTGGATTTCCCTGCAGTCCAAAAGACTCTAAAGAGTCTTCTCCAACACCACCATTCAAAAGCATTAATTCTTTGGCACTCAGCTTTCTTTATAGTCCAACTCTAACATCTATACATGACTACTGGAAAAACCATAGCTTTGACTAGATGAACCTTTGTTGGCAAAGTAATATATCTGCTTTTTAATAATATTAGTGACCTAGTTTCCATTTAATGAGCAATGATCATTACAGTTGTTGTTTAGTCACTCAGTTGTGTCAGACTCTTTCCAACCCCACAGACTGTAGCACACCAGGCTTCCCTGTCCTTCACTATATCACATTTACAGTAACAGTTATTATTACAATAATAGTTAACAACTCGAGAAAGAATGGGTTTCCCAGGTGGCACTAATGGCAAAGAACCTGCCTGCCAATGCAAGAGAAGTAAGACACTCAGGTTCAATCCCTGAGTCGGGAAGATTCCCTGGAGGAGGGCATGGCAACCCACTCCAGTATTCTTGCCTGGAAAATCCCATGGACAGAGGAGCCTGGTGGGCTACAGTCACCATCAGGATTTTGGGGAATAGTGGGCTGCAAGTGGGAGCAAGAAAACTCTCTCTCTATGGCAGGAGGCACTGGTGGTTTTAGAGAATCGATTTCCAGGTATTCGATATAAATTCAACAATGTATTTGTCTGAGATCCTGACTGTGATGAACAAATTCTTCCGTTCTCCAGGACCCCTCTCACCCATTCTAATTTTGCAAGGGCATGTTTTCCTGGGCATCAAACAGAAAGAAAGATGGGAACAACCAGTGCCGGTGCAGAAGCAGCGAACAACTCTAAGGATAGATTAAATGTGGTTGTGCGAGTCAGGAGGTTTCAACAGAACCAAAAGAGGCTCAGTAAACTTACAAACAGACAGAACATGAAAAATATTCATTTATTTATTTATCATGTGCTGTATTTGTTGTTAAGTTGCTAAGTCATGTCTGACTCTTGGCAACTACTTGAACTGCAGCATGCCAGGCTTTCCTGTCCTTCACTGTCTCCCGGAGTTTGCTCAAACTCATGTTCATTGAGTCAGTGATGCCATCCAACCATCTCATCCTCAGTTGCCCCCTCTCCTGCCCTCAATCTTTCCCAGCATCAGGGTCATTCTGTGTAGCATGTGGGATTTTAGTTCCGTGACCAGGAATCAAACCTGTGCTCCTTACATTGAAGACTGGAGCCTTAACCACTGGACTGCCAGGGAAGTTTCCAAAAAAATAATTCTTGATTATAGATCCATATAGAATTTGGGACTCAGAATGAGTTAAAAGAATTAACTGAGAGTGCTGTAACAAAATGCTTTCCATCCCAAGCTACTTTTTATATGAACAAAATTCTTCTGTAATTTCATTGAGACATAAAACCAATGGTGACCCCTGACTCACTTCAGCAAAGAGTAATTACCAACCCCAAATACTGGCAGACTTTATTTTCTTGGTCTCCAAAATCAATGCAGACGGTGACTGCAGTCATGAAATTAAAAGATGCTTCCTCCTCGTAAGAAAAGCTATGACAAACCTAGGCAGTGGTGGCAAGAATACGCAGAAAAACTGTACAAAAAAGATCTTCACAACCCAGATAATCACGATGGTGTGACCACTCACCTAGAGACAGACATCCTGGAATGTGAAGTCAAGTGGGCCTTAGAAAGCATCACTATGAACAAAGCTAGTGGAGGTGATGGAATTCCAGTTCAGCTATTTCAAATCCTGAAAGATGATGCTGTGAAAGGGCTGCATTCAATATGCCCGAAAATTTGGAAAACACAGCAGTGGCCACAGGACTGGAAAAGGTCCGTTTTCATTCCAATCCCAAAGAAAGGCAATGCCAAAGAATGCTCAAACTACTGAACAATTGCACTCATCTCACACGCTAGTAAAGTAATACTCAAAAATTCTCCAAGCCAGGCTTCAGCAATACGTGAACTGTGAACTTCCAGATGTTCAAGCTGGTTTTAGAAAAGGCAGAGGAACCAGAGATCAAAATGCCAGCATCCCCTGGATCATGAAAAAAGCAAGAGAGTTCCAGAAAAACATCTATTTCTGCTTTATTGACTATGCCAAAGCCTTTGATGGTGTGGATCACAATAAACTGTGGAAAATTCTGAGAGAGATGGGAATACCAGACCACCTGACCTGCCTCTTGAGAAATCTGTATGCAGGTCAGGAAGCAAGAGTTCGAACTGGACATGGAACAACAGACTGGTTCCAAATAGGAAAAGGAGTATATCAAGGCTGTATATTGTCACCCTGCTTATTTAACTTCTATGCAGACTACATCATGAGAAACGATGGGCTGGAAGAAACACAAGCTGGAATCAAGATTGCCAGGAGAAATATCAATAACCTCAGATATGCAGATGACACCACCCTTATGGCAGAAAATGAAGAGGAACTAAAAAGCCTCTTGATGAAAGTGAAAGAGGACAGTGAAAAAGTTGGCTTAAAGCTCAACATTCAGAAAACGAAGATCATGGCATCCGGTCCCATCAGTTCATGGGAAATAGATGGGGAAACAGTGGAAACAGTGACAGACTTTATTTTGGAGAGCTCCAAAATCACTGGAGATGACTGCAGCCATGAAATTAAAAGACGCTTACTCCTTGGAAGAAAAGTTATGACCAACCTAGATAGCATATTCAAAAGCAGAGACATTACTTTGCTGACTAGGGTCCGTCTAGTCATGTATGGATGCGAGAGTTGGACTGTGAAGAAAGCTGAGCACAGAAGAACTGATGCTTTTGAACTGTGGTGTTGGAGAAGACTCTTGAGAGTCCCTTGGACTGCAAGGAAATCCAACCTGTCTATTCCGAAGGAGATCAGCCCCGGGATTCCTTTGGAAGGAATGATGCTAAAGCTGAAACTCCAGTACTTTGGCCACCTCATGCGAAGAGTTGACTCATTGGAAAAGACTCCGATGCTGGGAGGGATTGGGGGCAGGAGGAGAAGGGGACGACAGAGCCTGAGATGGCTGGATGGCATCACTGACTCGATGGACGTGAGTTTGAGTGAACTCCGGGAGTTGGTGATGGACAGGGAGGCCTGGCGTACTGTGATTCATGGGGTCGCAAAGAGTCAGACACGACTGAGTGACTGAAGTGAACTGAACTGAGGCAGTGTATTAACAAACAGAGACATACTTCAGCAACAAACGTCCATATAGTCAAAGCTATGGTTTTTTCCAGTAGTCATGTATGGTAAGAGTTGGACCATAAAGAAATCTCAGTGTCAAAGAACTGATGCTTTCAAACTGTGCTGCTGGAAAAGACTCTTGAGAGTCTCTTGGACTGTAAGGAGATCAAACCAGTCAATCCTAAAGGAAATTAACCCTGAATTCTAATGGAAGGACATGCTGAAGCTCCAATACTTTGGCCACCTGATGAGAAGAGCCAATTTATTGGAAAAGACCCTGATGCTGGGAAAGATTGAAGGCAGGAAGAGAAGGGGACAGCAGAGGATGAGATGGTTGGATGGCATCATCAACTCAATGGACACTAGTTTGAGCAAACTCCAGGAGATAGTGAAGGACAGGGAAGCCTGGCATGCTGCAGTCCATGGGTCACAAAGAATTGAATACAATTTAGCAACTGAACAACTGTGATAAAAAGCCCATTAGTCATTTAAGAGATGTATTTTCACTAAAATGTAACTTTATATTTACTATTTGCTAATTTGAAATAGATTGTTATTTTTACCAAATTTATTACTAAAACTATAATGACAGCTCCATCAGAAGAAATTATTAAGTGGTCATAGGAGGTAAGGAGAAGGAAATGGCAATCCATTCCAGTATTCTTGCCAAGAGAATCCTGTGGACAGAGGAGCCTGGTGGGCTGCCATCTATGGGGTCGCACAGAGTTGGCAACGCCTGAAGTGACTTAGCAGCATAGGAGGTAAGGCATAGGAAACAAAATATATTAATATCAATGGGTTAATGTTATCATTTTTGCTTATTCTAGATAATACTACCAGTAAAGGATTTCAAACATAAAAATGTATGTAAGAACAGTCTCTGTGAGAAGTGGAACAGAAATTCAAGTTTAGGGGGAAAACGGAATAATAAAAAGGTCTGATGTTAAGGAGCACTTGTTCCTATATTGTTTTAGTGGATGATGGTGGGTATCAAACACTATCATGCTCCTCTGAATATATTTAGAAGAATCACGTACAGTTCTGAGTATGCATGTCACACATATGTATATGCACAAATCCGGATATATACACAATCAGCCTTCCACATGCTCAGGTTTGAATCTGTGGATTGAAACAACTGCAAACTGAAAAAACAATACACGGAAAAAATGTTTTCCAGAAAGTTCCAAAAAGCAAAACTTAAATTTGCTACACACTGGGAAATATTTTTAATATATCATTTACATTGAATTTAAAACTATTTGCATGGTGTTTACATTGTACTAGGTATTATAAGTAATCGAGAAATGATTTAAAGAGAGGCTGTGTACAGTTCAGTTGCTCAGTCGTGTCCGATTCTTTGCGACCCCATGAATCGCAGCACGCTAGGCCTCCCAGTCCATCACCAACTCCCGGAGTTCACTCAGACTCACGTCCATCGAGTTAGTGATGCCATCCAGCCATCTCAGCCTCTGTCGTCCCCTTCTCCTCCTGCCCCCAATCCCTCCCAGCATCAGAGTCTTTTCCAATGTGTCAACTCTTCACATGAGGTGGCCAAAGTACTGGAGTTTCAGCTTTAGCATCATTCCTTCCAAAGAAATCCCAGGGATGATCGCCTTCAGAATGGACTGGTTGGATCTCCTTGCAGTCCAAGGGACTCTCGAGAGTCTTCTCCAACACCACAGTTCAAAAGCATCAATTCTTCAGCGCCCAGCCTTCTTCACAGTCCAACTCTCATATCCATACATGACCACTGGAAAAACCATAGCCTTGACTAGACGGACCCTAGTCAGCAAAGTAATGTCTCTGCTTTTGAATATGCTATCTAGGTTGGTCATAACTTTTCTTCCAAGGAGTAAGCGTCTTTTAATTTCATGGCTGCAGCCACCATCTGCAGTGATCTCACCTCTAAACATTGAGGTATCCCTGGATTCAGCTGTCCAACTGCTTCTTTGTCTGTGCAGATGTTTGGAAAGTCTCACCCTATCTCATGTCTTTCAATATCATCCATACACTGATAATTTCCTAATTTACATTGTATCCTTGTCTATCTGGACCCTTGTATACAGCATAGTCACTTGTTGGTCACAAGACATCTTAAGTTTAACATGTCCAAAACTGATCTGATATTCACCCAAAACTTGCTCGCCCTTGAAGCACTTCAATGAAGGGCAATTCATCCTTCCAGCTGTCCTGATCTAAAACCCTAGTCACCTCTTTTTCTCATATGCCACATCCTGTCTATCCATCAGCAAGTACTCTTGACACTGTCATCAAAATATACATAGAATCTGACCATTTTGCACAAACCCATTACCANATAGGTTTGTCCGGCCACATGTGATTGTTTACAGCCTCCCAACCTGGGAGGCACGAGATGTTTTAGACTTACTAAAGGCAAATTCTTTTGGGGAGTTGGAAATTCTTAGTATAGTGGGTTGGTTAGGAATTATATTGGTGAAGGGTTTTTCATTTGTTGTGTCAATAATTGCTGCTAATTCCCTGTTCTGGGTGTGACAAGGGTGTCCTACGTCAAACCTCTCTACTGACAGACTAGCTTGTGTGACAGGATTATCTATACTCCTGCCACTACAGGATTGTTTACTACCTCTCACCCATAAACAGCACAGAGTTTTGGAGTATTTTAAAGTCTTAATTAGCATAGGACTTTTCTCATTGTCAGTCAATGATTGCTGCCAGGCCTCCATATCCTTAGGCACCTGGGAATATATTAATCAATGTATTTGGAATATAGAAAAAGAAATATAGTAGTTTTTAAGGTCAGCAACACTAGACTTTTTGAGTTAATGAATTTTCTCTTTTGTAATAGATCACTGTACTTTGATATGAATCACTGTGTCCTTGCTATGTAAAAATGTAACTTTATCACTATCTTAAGACTAAATAGATCTTAAGGGAACATTGGTGAAGGGATTTTCACTTGTTGGGTTGATGTTTGCTGTTAAATCTCCATGTTCCCTGCCCTTATAATGAATATAACTAGCATATAAGAGAAATAAGTATTAACCTTTAAGCATATAAGAGAAATAAGTATTAATCTTTAAGCATATAGAAGAAATAAGTAGAAATAAGTATTAACCTTTAAGATTAATCATGTTAACCTTGGGTTAAATAAATTCCTTTCTTGATTGTAACTCACTACACCCTCACCCTATAGGAATGTAACTTTGTTTGGAGGGTGGTGCCCGGTTTAAAAAAAAACACCCTTGGAAGAAATAAGATTTTGGTTCTCAGAAAGAAAGGATCATAAAATGTCAGCAGGTCTCATGTCCAGAAGATGATGTAAATTCCCTAAGACCTTTTTTGAAGCACCTGATTTCGATGAAGGTCAGGACTGCTGACCCCCATGTGACTCTGTATTCATCCCTATATGTAAAAAAAGGTATATAAACAAACCCAAAAAATAAAGAAATAGGATCAGTTTCCGGAAAGACTGATTCCCCATGTCGTTTCACTCTTGCTCCCGTTTTTCTGGCTGAATTCCCCTCTGGAGCATGGATACTATTCCATGTAAACCAAGTTATTCAGCCTCTTTTTCTCCACTAATTTTCCTACTACACTATCAGTTTCTAATCTCTCTATATATCTGTGATTAAATATGTATTTTTCCAGAGACGCCGACGCCGTCCCCACCTTCGAATTCCCTGGATCCACCGGGGCTGGACCCCAGCACTCTTTTGCTTTTTGCTTCTCTTCTTTTCACAGCTATTTGTAAGGCCTCCCCAGACAGCCATTTTGCTTTTTTGCATTTCTTTTCCATGGGGATGGTCTTGATCCCTGTCTCCTGTACAATGTCACGAACCTCATTCCATAGTTCATCAGGCACTCTATCTATCAGATCTAGGCCCTTAAATCTATTTCTCACTTCCACTGTATAATCATAAGGCATTTGATATATGTCATACCTGAATGGTCTAGCGGTTTTCCCTATTTTCTTCAATTTAAGTCTGAATTTGGCAATAAGGAGTTCATGATCTGAGCCACAGTCAGCTCCCCATCTTGTTTTTGCAGACTGTATAGAGCTTCTCCATCTTTGGCTGCAAAGAATATAATCAATCTGATTTCGGTGTTGACCATCTGGTGATGTGCATGTGTAGAGTCTTCTCTTGTGTTATTGGAAGAGGGTCTTTGCTATGACCAGTGCATTTTCTTGGCAAAAGTCTATTAGTCTTTGCCCTGCTTCATTCCGCAGGTTATATGCAAATATGATCCATTTTATATAAGGAATTTGATCATCTTTGGATTTTGGTATATGCCGGGGGGTTCTGGCATCAATTTATATAATATGTGTCATATGTGATATATATACAGTAATAAAGCATCAACATGAATATCCTTTGTGGTGAGATTATGCAATTACATACAATAGCCAAAATTTATCAAATCCTACACTTTAAATTGACAGATTTTATTGCATGTAAAAGGAAAAAACCCAAGCAAATAAAGAGAGGAAAACTTGCCCCATTAAAATAAAAATTGAAAAATGAAGCAAAAAAAAAAAAAAAAGAAAAGGAATAGAGGGATATTTCCTTAGTATGATGGATAAATATCATTTGTGTGTATATAAGCTTAACACATGTAGATATACACATGTATACAGGTAAACAGAACAATTATTTTTTTAAGTCAATACTGATAATATACTTTGAAATATATCCTTTACATGCTATTTAAACCTGTAATAAAATTTTTAGATATAGGCTGTAAATATGTGAGGGGGCATGTAATCTCACCAAATTCCCCTGGATGCTATGCAAGCAAAAAACTGGAAGACTACTGTATACCAGTACAGGATCATACATGTGGGGGAATCCAACATGGTAAAAACTGAGAGGACAGAAAAACCATTAGTACCTTTTTGCTGCTAGGATGTAGGGAGATGAAATTACAGTAGTGCAGTGTTTACACTCTTTGTTGTTTAGTCGCTCAGTTGTGTCTTACTCTTTGTCACCCCATGGACTGTAGACCACCAGGCTCCTCTCTCCATAGGATTCCCCAGGCAAGAATACTGGAGTGGGTTGTCATTTCCTTCTCCAGGGGATCTTCCCAACCCAGGGATCGAACCCACATCTCCTGCATTGGCAGTCAGATTCTTTAACACTGGGAAGCCAGTGTTTACATTGTGTCATTATAATTTAATAGATATACAAAGTTAAAAAGCAGCTCTTTGTTCTGCTTATCATGGGGCAGGTACTGGCACACAGAGAGGAAAAGAAGTGACAGGACAGGCTCTCAATTAGATTGGCTGATGCCAAGACATCACTGGATTGAATCTGGTAAAATGACTCTCCAGGGAATTCCCTGGTGGTCCAGGGGTTAAGATTCCATGGTCCAGGGGTTAAGACTCCATGCTCCCAGTGCAAGGGGCCTGGATTTGATCTCTCTGCTTCCCTGGTGGCTCAGAGGTTAAAACATCTGCCTCCAATGCCGAAGACCCGGGTTCGATCCCTGGGTTGGGAAGATCTCCTGGAGAAGGAAATGGTAACCCAATCCAGTGTTCTTGCCTGGAGAATCCCATGGACGGAGAAGCCTGGTAGGCTATAGTCCATGGGGTCACAAAGAGTTGGACACTACTGAGCAACATCACTTTAAGGGAACTAGATCCCACATGCTGCAACTAACAGTTTGCATGCTACAACTAAGACCCAACACAGCCAAATAAATATTAAAAACAAAACAACAAACAAAAAAATGACACAGGTCCGGGAGAAAAGCCCATATGTCAGCAAGTGAATCTGCTGTTAACACCTCATCTCAAGATTTATTCCATAATTACTGAAACAAAACCCCATAAATTTTAGTGGTCTGGCAGTTTAGCTGTATTGTGGCATTTGAATTAATAAATAAAGATTTCCTGAAATTAAAAAAAAAACATAATTACTTTAGGGAGAGAAATCAGTGCAGTTGAATTCTAACCAAGAACAGAAATCTTTTTATCATTAAGGTTTAATTGGCTTCTTCTTCCAAATTACACTAGAAACAAATTAATTTTACTCTTAGGGTATCATATTGTAATATTATTTATAAATGCAGACAATTAAAAGCAATAAAATGCTTGCCCCTTGCCGTCAATAAATTGCCATTTAATTGGGAGGGCAATGTCCAAATTAAAACAACTGAAGAACACACCAAAGTAACATGTAAGCAGTATGTAATAATTCCCCAAGAGAAACAAGTACTCTCAGACTTTCCCAGTGAAAAGATAAATTGGTACAAGCCCCTATGGAAGGAATGTGGGCACAGAGATCAAAATGACAACTGAATTATCTCCTTTGACCCAGTTATGTAACTTCTGGGAATTTATCCTTTAGCCATACTTAATAAATAACATATATATACACACAATTATTCATTACAGCATTATTAAAAATAACAAAAGACTGGAAAGAACTCAAGTATCCTTGAATAGAGGACTGGCTAAATAAATTATGCTCCTTATATAGAGTGGAAGATTTTGAAGGTATAAAAATGCATGAGGGAGCTTTCAATGCACCAATATTTTTGAAAGTCTCCAAGATATATTAAGTGGTGAGAAATAAAAACTCAGCAAGGTATAAAAAATGTGTATACAATGCATCCTTTTGTTTGTGAGAAGGGGAAATTGAAAATACAGAATATATTGGACAGGATGTGTGTATATTTATAGCTGATTCACTGCTGTTGTACAGCTGAAACCAGCACAATATTGTAAAGCAATTATCCTCCAATTAAAAAAAATTAAAAGCATGTATCTGTATTTGCTTTAATATTCATTAACTCTGAATGAATACACACAAAAACTAAAAGCTGTCACACAGAGTGAAGTCAGAAAGTGAAAAATATCACAAAGAAAAATGGTACAGATGAACATACCAGCAATGCAGAAACAGAAACACAGACAGAGAACAAATGTCTGGACACCAAGGGGGAAAAGAGTGGGAAGAACTGGGAGACCGGGATTGACATATATGCACGACTATGTATAAATCATATAATGAGAACCTACCATATAGTACAGTGCTTTTGAACTGTATATAAGGAGCATAATTTAAGAGTATTGGAGGATACTCTTGAGAGTCCCTTGGACTGCAAGATCAAGCCAGTTAATCCTAAAGGAAATCAGTCCTGAATATTCATTGGAAGGACTGATGCTAAACCTGAAACTGCAACACTTTGGCCAGCTGATGCAAAGAACTGACTCACTGGAAAAGACCCTGATGCTGGGAAAGATTGAAGGCAGGAGGAGAAGGGGACGACAGAGGAGGAGACGGTTGGATGGCATCATCAACTCGATGGACATGAGTTTGAGCAAGCTCCTGGAGTTGGTGAAGGACAGGGAAGCCTGGTGTGCTGCAGTCCATGGAGTCGCAAAGAGTCAGACACGACAGAGTGACTGAATTCAACTCTGTAGCACAGGGTACTCTACTCAGTGCTCTGTGGTGACTTAAATGGAACAAAAATCCAAAAAAGAGGGAATTTGTGTATAAATATGGCTGATTCACTTTGCTGTACAGCAGAAATCAACATAACACTGTAAAGCAACTATACACCAATTAAAAAAAATTAAAAACAAGCAGTGAGTAGGGGAGGCTAAAAAGAGACTGAAGGTCTCAGGGCAGGTGGGAGAATTGCCGTCTAAAAGGCACAGACATATTCTGAACCACGTGAATGTCTTCCTATTCAAAACAATGAAGGAAACAATGAAAAAACATCCCCCAACAAGGTAGAGCAGGATGAGGAGGAACCTGGCTTCTGCAGGAGGCCTCCCTGCCCTGGGTGGAACTTGGACTTAAGCTTTGGGTAGCTCAGGGAACACAGGGACACTGGGAGACTGGAGAGCCCACAGCTTGCGCACTGGCAGCACCCAGGGCTTCTGAGCTGCTGCCAGATGAACCACGTCCTCACCAGGTGCCCCTCCTTCACCACGGCCAAAGCCCACTGCTCTGCCTCCTCTCAGGGGCCAGGATACTCATGACCCCCCATCCTCATCAGTTACCAGAATCTTCCAGCAGCTGGCTTTAATTTTCACTATGGCAGGGCAGAAAGGGGAGCACAGAGTTGACTATGTCAACTTCTACTGAAGGAGGAGTGAAGCCCAGGAGGTCAAACAGTCTGGAACAGATACCTGGCTGGTTGCCAAGTTAAGCTTGGAAACTACTCCCCCAAGACACCACTGAGAAATATGCCCAATTGTGAATGTGGCCAGCTTCAAGTTGTATAATCATGGGTGTTTTTATTTTCCTGCTCTTTATGCTTTGATGTGCATTCCAATTTTTTAAAAATGAGTATAGATTACCTTTAAAAACCAAAAGCTACTGCGTACAATATGAAAAATATATATATTGTATACACCTTGAATATAAAAACCAAGTCAAACCACTATTCTTATGTAACCCAGAAACTTTGAAAGATGAAGAAAGGAGGGATTTCCCTGGTGGCCCAATCGTTAAGACTTTGCCTTCCTAGGCAGGGAGTTCAGGTTTAATCCTGGTCAGGGAGCTAGGATCCAACATGTCTCACAGCCAAAGAACAAGAACATAAACAACAGAAGCATTGTAACAAATTCAATAAAAACTTTTAAAATGGCTCACATTAAAAAAGGAAAAAAAAAAAAGCTAATGGACATTGAGATGGGCAGCATAATGCTGAAGATGCTACATGACTGTAGGTCACTTTGACTTACCTAGTCAGGATGGGCCCAGTGGAACTGTTCACAGTTCCTGGGCAGGAAAGTGCAGTCATTAAAGAGATGCCTGCATTGGTCCTATCCTCTCCAGCCAACTAGGCTTCCCTGGTGGCTCAGTGGCAAAGAACCTGCTTCCTGGCTCAGGAAAATTCCCTGGACAAGGAAATGGCAACCTATTCCAGTACTCTTGCCTATGAAATCCCATGGACAGAGGAGCCTGGTGGGCTTCAGTCCATGGTGTTGCAAAAGAACTCGACAAGACTGAGCACACACACTCTGTCTCTCCAGCTGAGAGTAATATGTCTTCCTACTGTCTTCCTCTCCCTAGGTTTGAAACTTGACATCTAGCAAGTCAAACCACTTTCCAGCCTTCACTCTCTAAACCCAAATGCTGATGATAGTCCTATTTATCTCAGAAACTTAAAAATACATTTTGAAACTCAACCAACTTTTTTTCTCAGGTTCTTAGTTAATCCTGAGGAAAGAAAGCTAACATTCAAATTACTCGAATAGGCTTGGGCATAGCTGAGGCTAAGTTTCTTAGCGTTTCACGAATGGTTTTATTTAAAAGATCACCAGTAAAGTTAGATGCAAACCTTTAATGCTTGAAAACAGTATAGCAGACATTGATATTTGCAAGGAATCTATCCTAAAGCCTTCCTGAGTCCCAAACATGGGAACAGCACTACTGCACAAAACTTTCCCCATTTTAGGCAGGACTCTTTTGACTGTAAATTATATTAATAGAAACCCAAACGACAGAAAGGGGAGTGTGCTGGAGGACAGAATTCAAGGAATGGTTGCACAACCAAATTCAGAAAGAGGTGCAGTAAGCTTCCCTGAAAACAAGATCAAGGATATATACACGATCAGGACTCTGCCTGTCTCTCATTCATGCATCTCACTACAAGCCATTTTCATTGCCTACCCAACATGGCAGGAGATACGGCCACTAAGAGGTTAAGGATCTCTACTGACAGTAAACTTCCATCTGTTTCCACTTGTAAATTCAAAACTCCCGAGACAAGTCCGATTGGCCAGTGACGGTCAGGTGTTCACCCTGAGCCAATCAGCTGTAAGAATGTAGAAGCTCTGGCTGAATCATGTGGTTGAAGTGGAGGTGCCTTGGTTCTCAGAATGCATTGGGTGCCGGACAGATCAAAATAAATAAGAAAACAAAGAAAAGGCTACTATGCTATAGTAAAAAGGAACAATGTAAAACTGGAAGGTGTAAATGGCATTTCAGACCTTTATGGGAGTCATTTATTTTTTATGAAGCAACGATGTCGAAGAGGCTGAGTGCTCTCAGAGCCGAGACTTCCCTCCTTCAGGGCACAGCAATTCGAAATTGTTCTGCCTTAGCAAAATCCAGTGTTATGTGTCACTGCATGGCACCCCACTCCAGTACTCTTGCCTGGAGAATCCCAGGGACAGCAGAACCTGGTGGGCTGCCGTCTATGGGGTCGCTAAGAGTCAGACACAACTGAGCGACTTCACTTTCACTTTTCACTTTCATGCATTGGAGAAGGAAATGGCAACCCACTCCAGTGTTCTTGCCCGGAGAATCCCAGGGACAGCAGAGCCTGGTGGGCTGCCGTCTATGGGGTCGCACAGAGTCGGACACGACTGAGGCGACTTAGCAGCAGTAGCAGTAGCAGCAGCATCCCTCCAATTGCTCCCAGATTATAATTATAAACAACTGAGGGTCAGAATGCCTCTGAAAAGAGCATTTTTGATGGCAGGTGCTTCTCTGAAATGAAAAGATTTTACTATGTGAAGGGGGCTTCTTTGGTGGCTTAGATAGTAAAGAATCTGCCTGTAAAGCAGAAGACCCCAGTTCGATCCGTGGGTGGGGAAGATCCCCAAAGGTAATGGCTACCCACTCCAGTATTCTTGTCCAGAGAATCCCATGGACAGAGGACCCTGGAGGTCATTATGTAAAAGGCAAAATGGTTGTCAATGAGCCTGCAAGCTGACTCTTCTTGACACCTCCTGCTCCTGCCCACCCACTCAGTGGCCAACCAACTCCTATTGTATCTGTCAATAGCAACCCTCCATTTAGTCTCTTTCCCTCCATCTAGGGCTGTCCTGGGGGTTCAGAACCCCACTGACTAGGCTGAATCACTGGTACATAGTAGAAAGAGAAAAACGATGCCAAGGATCTTGTGTGCCAAATACCTATCAAGGAATGAAGGATTTTTAGTCCCAAAATATAGGATTAATGAAGCCAAGATTGGGAAAACGACAAAACAAGAGCAAGGGTTTTGGAACCAGATAACTCTAGTTTGAATCTAGCCCTGTTACTTACTCTCTGCATGACCATGGGAGTTATTTATGTTATCTAGTACCTCTGGGGCTGATTTTCTTATCAAATAGACATAATATTGTCTTACAGACTTATTATGAAGATAAAATCAGGTGACAGATTTTTAGGTGCCAAGATAGTAAGGGACTTCAATATATGGGATAATATTAGAAGACTCTCGCTAACCTTACAAAGGTCCACATACAAACGCAAGTGGACTGCAGATGGCTAGGAGGTCAAATCTGCATACCTCTTACTGTCTTGCTTTGGTTCCCAAATATCTGCCTTTTTCCCTCTAAGTCTGAAAAGACTGTTTAAATAATAGTTCTTCGCGTTCTTTATTAAGGACTGTTTTGATGCAGAACCATCATCTAAAGAAAAAGTTTTGGAGTCATTCTTTCTTGGGATGAAGTACAGCCAGATGCTGTATTTCAGGAGACAGAAAAATCTGAGAATGTTAATTCCATGAATTTTTTAGTAAAATTTGAGTAACTTAAGTCATCTTCCCAGAACACTGTTTAACTTAATGATGGCAGGGGAGGGGTAAGTGGCATGTGCCAGTAAATTTGAATGTTTGAAGGATTATGACTAAATCAGGGTATGAGAAAAAAAGGAATTCAGAAAGTCAAATACATATTTTCCCTGAATGATCTTATGACACAGATTGTAATATGAATATACTGATAGAAGATGGAATTAGAGAAGTTACTGCAATATTAAACATGGATTCAACAATAAATTCTTTGTGAATTTTTTAAAGTCAAATTCAACATAGGGTAAATCTCATTGTGACCTATTGAGCATAATGAGGTCAACAAAATCTGAGACTCTGTAACCCAGACACGCTTCTTATTTTGTTTCCTAATTCAAGGATCCTAAACAATCATGACTAGGGACAGCAATTCTGGTACTAAAAATAAATACTATGTTGCTTTCTCCATTTACAGGTAAAATTTATAAGACTCTACATCTGAAACCTCTTATTTGTATTCTAGATGTGCTACTATCTTCCTACTATCAGCAAACAACCAACATAAAATGTGATAAGTGAGAAAAATATAAAACATTGCTGAAAGAAATTAAAGAACGTATAAATAAATGGAAAGAATCCTGTGTTCACAGATTGGAAGATTTAATGTTGTTGAGATGACAATACTACCCAAATCGACATATAGATTCAATGAAATCACTAGCAAAATCCCAGGGATGTGTTTGTTTGTTTTTCTTTTTTCTGCAAAAATGAAAAATCCATACTGAAATTCATATGGAATTTCAAGGGATCCAGAATAACCAAAATGATCTTGAAAAAGAAGAACAAAGTGGAGGATTCACATCGCCTGATTTTAAAACTTATTATAAACATGGAGTAATCAAAACTAAGGTACTGGTATAACAAGAGACATATAGAGCAATGGAATAAAATTTAGAGTCCATAAATAAACCTTCACATTTATAGTCAATTGATTTTGACAAGTGGGCCAAGACCAATAAATAAGGAAAAACAGTCTCTTCAATAAATGGTACTGGGAAAACTAAATACCATGTGCAAAAGAATGAAGTTGATCCTTGCCTTATACCATATATAAAAATTAATTCAAAATTAATCAAAGGCCTAAATTTAAGAGCTAATATTATCAGATTCTTAGAAGAAAATGTAAGGGAAATTTTTTATAGCCTTGGATTTGTCAATGGTTTCTTAAATATAACACCAAAGCATAGGCAACACAAGAAAAAGCAGATAAATGGGACTTCATGAAAACTAAAAATTTCTTTGCACCAAAAATTTCTGTGCACTATCGAGAAGGAGGTGGGGAGAGGAATGGGGGAAAATATTTGAAAACTATACATCCAATAAGGATTTGATACGCCAAATACACTAGAGAAGGAAATGGCAACCCATTCCAGTATTCTGGCCTGGAAAATTCCATGGATGGAGAAGCCTGGTGGGCTACACTCCATGGGGTTGCAAAGAGTTGGACATGACTGAGTGACTAGACAACAACAGCAACAACACAGGATACCTAAAGAACTCCTAAAGGTCAACAATACAAGTCAAATAACATGATGTTAAAATGGGCAAAGGGAGTAATGAGAGGGAAGGGAGGGATAATTAGGTGGAGTACAGAGGATGTGGAGGGCAGTGAAACTATTCTACATACTACTATAGTGGTGGATACATGTCATTATACGTCAAAACCAATAGCATATACACCGAGAATGAACCCTAATGTAAACTATGGACTTTGGCTGATAATGCTGTGTCAATATAGGTGTATCAATTTTAGTACATATACACCTCTCTGGTGTGGGGGAGGCTGTGCATGGAGTGGGATGGTATATGGGAATTATCTATACTTTTCACTCAATTTTGCTGTAAACTTAAAACTTCTCTAAATGCAGGGGCATTGAGAAGAGGCGCAAAGGACCTGATTAGACATTTCTCTAAAGAATATAAACAAATACCCAATAAGCACATGAAGAGATGCACAACATCATTCAGTTCAGTTCAGTTGCTCAGTCGTGTCCAAATCTTTGCGACCCCATGAATAGCAGCACGCCAGGCCTCCCTGTTCATCACCAACTCCCAGAGTTTACCCAAAACTCATGTTCATCAAGTAGGTGATGCCATCCAGCTATCTCATCCTCTGTCATCCCCTTCTCCTGCTGTCCCCAATCCCTCCCAGCATCAGAGTCTTTTCCAATGAGTCAACTCTTCGCATGAGGTGGCCAAAGTATTGGAGTTTCAGCTTTAGCATCAATCCTTCCAATGAACACCCAGGGCTGATCTCCTTTAGGATGGACTGGTTGGATCTCCTTGCAGTCCAAGGGACTCTCAAGAGTCTTCAACACCACAGTTCAAAAGCATCAATTCCTCGACATTATTAGGGAAATGTATATCAAAACCACAGTGAGCTGCCACTTCACACCCACAAGGATGACTATAATAAAAAGAAATGCAGAAAATAAATGTTGGAGAGGATGTAGAGAAATTGGACAAATCCCACCCTCAGCCATTGATAGTAGGGATGTAAAGTGGTTCATCTTCTGTGGAAAAAAATACCCCGAGAAGTTAAACATAGAGTCATCTTATAACACAGCAATTCTACTCCAGTACAAATATCCAAGAAAAATGAAAACAAGAATGAAACAAATACATGTATACCTATGCTTATTGTAGCATCATCCACAAGACTCAAAAAGAGGAACTAGCCCAAATGTCCAACATGGGATAAACAGATAAACAAAATGTGGTACATCTATATAATGGAATGCTATTCATCTTTAAAAGTGAAGGAAAAAAGAAAAATAAAAGAAAAAAACAAACAAACAAACAAAAAATAAAAGTGAAGGAAGTTCTGATACTTGCTACGACATGAATGAAGCTTGAAGACATCATACCAAGTAAAAGAAGCCAGACACAAAAGGACAAGACTGTAAGATTATACGTATATGAGATGTTTAAGAAGGCAAATTCATAGAGACAGAAAGTAGAATGGTAGTTGCCAGAGGCTGGTAGGAATAGGAAATTACTGCCTATTGATTACAGAGGGGAGAATAGGAAATTACTGCCTAATGATTATGGAGTTTTGCCATAATGGTGATGCCTGCATAATACAATTAATGTATTTAATCCTGAGTCACACTTCAAATGGTTAAGATGGCAAATTTTGTCATACCTTTTTTTTTTTTTTTTACAATTACATTTAAAAAGAGAAAGGTAATGTGTGCTAACTAGTCCATGAACATAGGAATTAGAAGCTGTGGTGAAAGTTTACCAGGAAGGATAATGTTACAGAGTTTAAAGCAGACAAAGTTTAAAGCATGATGGTCTAGATGAAGCCCAGGATAGTTCAAGATCAAGTACTGATGAGTGTTTTTAAGGTGCTAGACAAGCTGACTCTAAAATCCGTATGGAAGAACTAAGAATAACAAAAAATAATTTTGAAAAAAGAAAAACAAGGGAGGCCACCTCTCCTTGTGAGACATCAAGAGATACATGAAAAGCTATAATATTTAGACAGTATGATACCAGCCCAGGACAGGTAAAAGATTAGTCAACCAAAGAAGCCCCAAGCACACCCCTGAATGTATGGAAACCTGGTACCAGACAGACATAACCAATCAGCAGAGAAAGAAGAGGCTATATAATAAAGGGGCTGGACCAGTTGATAATCTATATGGCAGAAAAAGAAAAATGGATCCCAACCTTACAGCAATCACAGAATAAATTCTAGATGGATCCCATGCTTAATGCAAAAATAAAAATTTTTGAAAAGTTTAGAAAAAAAATAGAGGAAAATATACACATGATTTTATAGTGGGTGGAAAATTCTTTTAAGCAAGACTCAGGGGCTTCCCTGGTGGTCCAGTGGTTAAGAATCCACCTTGCAATGCAGGGGACATGAATTTGATCCTTGGTCCAGGAAGATCCCTCGTGCTGTGGGGCAACTAAGCCCGTGTGCCACAACCGCTAAAGCCTGTGACCCTAGAGCCTGTGCTCCACAACAAGAGAAGCCGCTGCAATGAGAAGTAGTCCGCGATGAGAGAGCAGACACTGCACTCCACGGTTATAGAATGCCAGCAGGAAACAACAAAGACCCAGCACAGCCAAAAATAAATAAATATTTTTTAAAAGAGTCAAAGCAAGAATAATAAAAGATTGCAAGACAGTTGTCTACATCAAAATTAAACTTGTCTGTACATCAACATATACAATGAACAAAGTAAAAGACAAGCAAGAGACCTGGAGATGATCTCTGCACAGTGACCGGTAAATTAGTAACCAGAATACACAATGAACTACTACCACCAATAAGAAAAATGACAACATAATAGGTGCAAAAGTAAAGAATGTGAACAGATAATTCAACCAAGAGGAGACAGAAGTGGCCAATAAACACAGGAAAAATGCTCAATCTCATTAATAATAAAAATACAAATATGACTGTGAGACACCATTTCACATGCATAAGATCGGCAGTGCATTTTAAAAATCAGCAGTAAGCAAGACTGAGGTTGTGGAGAGGCAGAAATTGTCGTATACACCATCCACTGGCACAACCATCCTGGAGATAAATGTGGCCATGTCACTACAGATTCATGATGCCCCAGCAACATCCTAGAGACACTCCTGCCCTTGCATACAAAGACATAGGTTTAAGAATGTGCCTCTAGGCATCGAGTGTAAGGGTGCTTATCCATGCATTTTCATGGAGCAATGATGGGATGAACGTATGCACTGTAATGATAAGTCAGCACAGTGGTGGCCTCTGGATGGGAGGGAAGGAGGAAGGAGAGTGGACCTGGGAACTGGTACACAGGGCATTTCAGCTACATCTATATTTTTTTACTTAAAGAAACTGGAGGGACTTCCCTGACAGCCCAGTAGTTAAGAAGGCTCTTCACTTCCACTGCAGGAGGTTCGAGTTCCATTCTTAGTCAGGGAACTAAGATTCCCACATGCCTCTTGATGTGGCCAAAAAGCAAAAATAGATAAATAAATAAAAATAAATAAAAAAAATTAAAACCTGGAGCACAGAGGCAACATGTTAAGGTTTGACCAAACTAAATTGTGAGGGACTTCCCTGGTGGTCCAGTACTCTCAATGTAGGGGACCCAAGTTTGATCCTTAGTCAGGGAACTAGATCCCACATGCCACAACTAAGACCCAGAGAAGTCAAATAAAGAAAAATTAAAAAAAAAAGAAAGAAAGAAATTGTGAGTACATGATATTCTTTACACTTTTCTGAATACTTGAAATACTTCATCACAATACTCTCTTAAATTCTAGCAAGATTTATTCAGCCTGACTCTGGCAGACATGAACATGCCTGGTTTGTTGGGCAACTGCAGAAGAGCAGAAGAAGAGGGATTTTTAGAGCAGAGGAAGAGGGATCTTTAGAGCTGAGGTGCCGAATCTTTCCTAAAGACTGCAAGCCAGGAAATGAAGATGACGCAACACCAGAAGACTGACACGGAAGGCACCAACTCCACTGCTTTCACCTTAACTGGTAGGATGACCAGTGTCAACACCATTCCGTTGGGAGTCTCCCCATCCCTAGCAACGCGCCTCTCTCCAGGCTGCACCTCGACTCCCCCCTCTAACCTTGACATCTTTTCTGAACACGGAGGGAATCAGCTGTGACTTCGAAATGATTTAGAGAAACACTAAGCAGAGCTGTCATTTATTCCCTCTCTGATCATCTCCTGCAGGGATAATTCAGTATTTTAATACAAAATGAGGAAACACAAATTTCTTTCTCTCCCAACTTCTACTGAAGATCAAAACATGTTGGCAAGAATGTCAAGAAAGAACTGTAGGCAAAAATGACAACCACCAATGACTCACCAAGTGAAGGTAGGAAGGTGTGGCAGTGAATGAAGCCAGACAACCTGGTCTAAATACCAGCCCCTCCACTCACTTGCCAACTTCATTTACATAATGTCTTGAAGGCTCAGTTTCCACACTCTCAAGTAACAACAAAAAGTCCTACCTCATGGGGTTAATAAGAAAATAAGATTATATATGAAAATCAATTGCACAGTGGCTGGCATATGATAACTAGTAGTAATATAGTGATTCATATTATCAATAATCATGGATTCAACTACATTGAATTTACTCTTTGCACCACTCGAATTTAAGTTCATGATAACAGGCAAATCTGTTTTGTTCACTGATATAATCCAAACACTGAGAGCACTATCTGGCCCATACTAGACACTCAATAAATGTTTGTTGAGTGAAGAAATGCGAATCTCAGTATATGGCACATTGCTGTAGTTGTTGTTACTCAGTCCCTAAATCATGTCTGACTCTTTGTGACCCCATGAACTGTAGTCTACCAGGCTCCTCTGTCCATGGGATTCTCCAGGCAAAAATACTGGACTGGGTTGCCATTTCCTTCTTCAGGGGATCTTCCCGACCCAGGGATCAAAATTGCACCGCAGGCAGATTCTTTACATCTGAGCCACCAGACAAACTAAGTACATCTTAACAAGGAAAACACAGGAAGCTATAGATGGTAAGATTCCTTTGCATTAATATAAAACTCACACTACACTAGTCTGTTAAAAGTAATAATATCATGATGAGGGGAAGGCTGCTCTGCACTAAAAGTCAGGAGCTGAGTTCAAGTCCAGTGAAGCCACTATGAAAATCCCCATGGTCTGCACAAGTTACAGAGTTGCTCTGAGCTCCCACTCCCTAATCTGTCAGTTGAAGTGAATTAGTGCAAGATGCAGAGGAGGCAATGGCAACCCAACCCAGTACTCTTACCTGGAAAATCCCATGGATGGAGGAGCCTGGTAGGCTGCAGTCAATTAGGTTGCTAAGAGTCGGGCACGACTGAGTGACTTCACTTTCACTTTTCACTTTCATGCATTGGAGAAGGAAATGGCAACCCACTCCAGTATTCTTGCCTGGAGAATCCCAGGGAGAGAGGAGCCTAGTGGGCTCCCGTCTATGGGGTCGCACACAGTCGGACTCTACTGAAATGTCTTAGCAGCAGCAGCAGTGCAAGATGGTTGTCAAGATCCTCTTTAATTCTAAAGCTCTACTATATTTTTTAATTCTTTTAAAAAATTTTTTGCTGCACTATGCAGATTGTGAGATCTTAGTTCCCCAACCAGGAATTGAACCCGTGCCACCTCCACCTTAGAAGCATGGAGTCCTAACCACTAGACTGCCAGGAACTTGCCAAACTACTGTTTTTAAAAGAGGACCAATAAGCATATCCTGGAGAGGGAAATGACAAGCCACTCCAGTATTCTTGCCTGGAAAATGCCATGGACAGAGGAGCCTGGCAGCTACAGTCTATGGGGTCACAAAGAATCAGACACAATGGAAGCAACTTAGCATGCAATAAGCATATAAAAAAGAAAAGCAGTAGACATTAGACTTTCCAGTAGCTTCACAAACAAATGTACAGTCTAAAATCACCTAGTATAATCACATCCTATTTTATTTTACAATTTCATAAATATTTATCAAGTCTCTACCCTGCAATGCCAGGGATATTTCACAAAACAAGAGAAACATCTGCCTTCATGGACCTTACAGTCTGCTGAGGGGTACAGATGATTTAACAAGCAATGAGGATAAACTGTGATAATTGCTAAGATAGAAAAATGAGGATATTCTAGCAGGAAGAGTACATAATGCAGTATGGAAGGATTTTCTCAATACAGTTATATCGAATGCAAGGCCTAAATGAATAACAAGAGGCTCATAAGGTGGCAGTCTCAGGAAGAGGAAATGGTCGAGGTGGGGGGAGCACTGTATAAAAAGGAAGAGCTGGGAGGGAGTTAGCTAGTCTGACATCTGCCGCTGAACTGCCTGGGATGAGGTATAACGTGCAAAGAGAAGCAGGCTGGAGCTAGTTCATGCAAGGCCTTCTAGAACATAATAAGGACTTTTGTCTTTAGCTTCCTATCCATTGTGGCTGGGCAACACATAACACTTTCAAAAGATTATCCTGGCTGTGATGTGAAGAACAGGCTGGAGGGCAACAAGACTCAAGGCAGAAAATCACAAGGAGGCTGCAGCAGGAATCTGAATGAAAAATGGTACCCAGAACTAGAACACTGGTAGCAAGGATGGGGGCTTCCCAGGTGGTTCAGTGAGAAAGAATCCCCCTGCCAATGCAGGAGATGCAGGTTTGATCCCTGGGTCGGGAAGAGCCCATGGAGAAGGAATTGGCAACCCACTCCAGTACCCTTGCTTGGGAAATCCCATGGACAGAGAAGGCTGGTGGGTTACAGAGAAGCCTTGCGGGTCCCAAAGAGTCAGACACAACTGAGTGACTAAACAACAACGAGGATGAAGAGAGATTAAGAAGGTGGAACAGGACTTGGTGACTAAGATTTGGGGGATCAGGAGTCAGAAATGATTCCTAGACTCCCAACTTAAGAACCTGGGTAGAAAATTTTCCGCTGTGTTTCCTAAGATGATTGGATATAAACCAGGAATTGCTGGTAGGCATCATGCCATCGTTTAGAAAGAAGCTGCCTGAGAATGGAGCCAACACAAAGGAAAACGAAACTAAGGCAGAGACGGTGAAGCTGTTGTGATGTCCTTATTTTACGCCTCTGGACTGGCTATCCCAGATCTCATTGTTGTTGTTCACTAAGTCTTGTCCAACTCTTTGTGATCCCGTGAACTGCAGCACACCAGGCTTCTCTGTCCATCACTAACTTGCTGAGTTTGCTCAAACTCTTGTCCATCAAGTCAGTGATGCCATCCAACCATCTCATCCTCTGTCGTCGCCTTCTCCTCCCGCCTTCAATCTTTCCCAGCATCATGGTCTTTTTCACTGAGTCAGTTCTTTGCATCAGGTGGCCAAAGTATTGGAGTTTCAGCATCAGTTCTTCCAGTGAATATTCAGGTTGATTTCCTTTAGGATTGACTGGTTTGATCTCCTTGTTGTCTAAGGGACTCTCAAGAGTCTTCTCCAGATCTATGACTGGATGTTTTGGACACACGAATCAGTGAATTTCCCTTGTGATTTTTTGGTGATGGTGGTGTTTTGGTTGGTTGTTTAGTTCAATCTGAGTTGGGATCTGTGGCTTGTAAACTAAAAGAATTCAGGGAAGAGAGGGGACAGTAGGAGTTGAGAGACCAGCATAGAACCACCACTGAAGAAGCAACACAGGAAGATGAGTCCAGGGAGAAAGAGAGAGGAAAGGAGGAGCCCAGGAAATCGGGCAGAATATAAGTTCTCAGAGAAGCATGTGGTTGGTAAAGTTGAATGTTCTAGAGAGATAAAGCCGACAAGGACCTAGACATCTGTGTTGGGTTTAGCCGCAAGGCAGGAATTGGTGACCTAAGTGAGGACAGTATCAGTGTACACTCCAGATTGAAGGGGTGAGGGGCTGAGGTGAGGAAGCAGAACAGAAACAATTCTAAGTTGAGGCATTGAGTGGCCAAGGGGAGGGAGATGCTTTCAGATGGATGAGGTGGGAGAATGTGTAAAGGCTAACAAGGAGGATGCAGGAAGGAGGACAGTCAACTAGGGGAGACCCTGAGGAGGGAGGGGAGAGAAGGTGCAGAGTTCAGGCCAAGGCATAGACTTAGAGGTTGGCCCCAATTCAAGGGAAGAGCATCTCTTCACTGGAAATAGACAGAAGGATGTGGGAGGAATTAACTAGAAGTCCTGGTGTGGCATCAGGAACTAGATGGCATGACAGCCTGACAGCCTCCATCTTCTCCATGGAGTAGCTAGCAGGATCCTTTACTGAGATGGAGGAGAATGGGGGCGGGGGGTGGGGGGGAAGAAGAGTGGGGGTGGAAGCTTAAGGAGAATGCAGGCCGTCTGAAACTTTGCCATGGAGGAGAGAGATTATGCATGCATGCTAAGCCACTTCAGTCATGTCCAAATCTTTGCAACCCCATGGACTGTAGCCCATCAAGCTTCTCTGTCCATAGGGTTTCCCAGGCAAGAATACTGGAGGGGGTTGCCATTTCCTTCTCCAGGGAATCTTTCCAAGCCAGGGATCAAACTGGCATCTCTTATGTCTCTTGCATTGGCAGGTGGGTTCTTTTCCACCAATGTCTCCTGGGAAGTCCTAGTGTGAGAGAAAGACTAGGAAAACACAGACGAACTGACTGGAAGCTATGAGGACCTACTGGATGACAGAAACCAGTTATCATTGTTCCTCAGAAGGAAAGCTATCACAAACCTAGACAGCATATTAAAAAGCAGAGACATCACTTTGCTAACAAAGGTCCATATAGTCAAAGCTATGGTTTTTCCAGTTGTCATGTATGGATGTTAGAGTTGGGTTTAGCTGCATAATTGTTTAGACCATAAAGAAGGCTGAGTGCTGAAGAATTGATGCTTTCAAACTGTGGTACTAGAGAAGACTCTTGAGAGTCCCTTGGACTCTAAAGAGATAAAACTAGCCAATTCTAAAGGTAATCAACCCTGAGTATTCATTGGAAGGACTGATGCTGAAGCTCCAATACTATGACCTGATGCAAAGAGCTGACTCATTGGAAAAGACCCTGATGCTGGGAAAGGTTAAAGGCAGGAGAAGGGGATGACAAAGGATGAGATGGTTGGGTGGCATCACTGACTCGATGGACAGGGACTTGAGCAAACTCCGGGGGATAGTGGAGGCCAGGTGAGCCTGACAAGCTGCAGTCCACAGGGTCTCAAAAAGTCAGACACGACTTGGAGACCAAACAAATACCACACAATGGAGTTCAGTTCAGTTCAGTCGCTCAGTCATGTCCAACTTTTTGCGACCCCATGAATCACAGCATGCCAGGCCTCCCTGTCCATCACCAACTCCCGGAGTTCACTCAGACTCACGTCCATCGAGTCAGTGATGCCATCCAGCCATCTCAGCCTCTGTCATCCCCTTCCCCTCCTGCCCCCAATCCCTCTCAGCATCAGAGTCTTTTCCAATGAGTCAACTGTTCGCATGAGGTGGCCAAAGTACTGGAGTTTCAGCTTAAGCATCATTCCTTCCAAAGAAATCCCAGGGCTGATCTCCTTGCAGTCCAAGGGACTCTCAAGAGTCTTCTCCAACACCACAGTTCAAAAGCATCAATTCTTCGGTGCTCAGCCTTCTTCACAGTCCAACTCTCACATCCATACATGACCACAGGGAAAACCATAGCCTTGACTAAATGGACCTTAGTCGGCAAAGTAATGTCTCTGCTTTTGAATATGCTATCTAGGTTGGTCACAACTTTTCTTCCAAGGAGTAAGCGTCTTTTAATTTAATGGCTACAATAACCATCTGCAGTGATTTTGGAGCCCCAAAAAATAAACTCTGACACTGTTTCCCCATCTATTTCCCATGAAGTGATGGGACCGGATGCCACGATCTTTGTTTTCTGAATGTTGAGCTTTAAGCCTCAGGTACATCAAGGAAAGGATGGAATCTGAAAGTGAGTATTGGCTTATACTGAGGCAACTGATTTATAAATGGCCTCTTTCATACATTAAAAAATGTTAGGGTGTACTGGGATAGTTTTCATCACTGACCTAAAAGAGGAACTTTTCAGTTTGCTGATAGGATCCACAGCTTTTCTTCAGGGTAAACTGCCAATCTGGTGGAGAGAAACCACAGGTAATTCTCACAAAATGACACAACAGAGTCTGGAGTGGCCGATAAGATTCAGCAGGCTGGAATATGATAATGAATCTGGGTCTAAAACACAAAACTCACATTGTGCTCGCAAAATAAAGGTCTTGAGATCTCAGTGACCATCTAATTAAGAGATCGAAGCGACCAGAACAATGCTGTTAAGACCAGATACAACCACTGGGTTGAACAAATACCAAGAGGCGACTAGATAAGGTCTTTTCCAGTATCAAGACAAAAGTTTCAGTTGAGAATGATAAAAGCTCATGTGAGATAACTGTATTTGAAGGCCTCCTCTATGAATCACATTAGTCATTTATAGTTTCAACTTTTATCCTTATATTTAGTTTCATCTCAACAAAGTTTTTGGAACATATTTGTCTCAGCCTCTCCTGAAATGTCTTTTCTGAATCACAATTATCTCTGTCTTCAGAGAGGTATGATGTGAACACTCTGAATAGTGTTTTGGTTTTTTTGTCTTTCAGAGTTGAGGTGATTTCCTATGAAATTATTCCATATTCTTCATAGAGAAAAAACAAAACATATGTGTGTGTGTGTGTGTGTGTATATATATATATATATATGTATGTATACGTGTGTGTGTGTGTGTGTGTGTATGTATGTATATAAAACAGGCAGCACTTTGCTCTCCAACGTCTTCCTTGACTGGTTTTCATTTCTGCCTCATTTCTTTTTCTTTTCTTTTTAAAATGTTTGTTTGTTTATTTATTCAGCTTCATTGGGTCTTAGTTGTGGCATCTGGGATCTCGTTGTAGAGCACAGACTCCTTAGTTATGGCATGCGGGCTTAGTTTCCCTGTGGGAGGTCGGATCTTAGTTCCCTGACAAGGGATTGAACCTGTACCCCCTGCAATGCAAGAGAGATTCCTAACCACTGCACCACCAGGGAAGTCCCTATCTACCCCATTTCTGACCTAACATTTCCAGGTTCTTAAGCTGGAAGGTTCTTACCTCCTGGCCCTTCAGAGCACTCTGACTCTCCTCAGCTTTTAGACATCTAGGTTACCACATGCTAGAAGCAAGGTGACAAACTAAGATTACATCATTCCTAACCTTGAAGGGCACAGACTCAGGAACAATGCCAATACACAGTGATAGGTGCTGTGATAGGAGGCAAAGGAGGCCAAAAGGTGGATGTTATTACCTCTTCCAGGATGGGCAGAGTCAGGAAGGCTTCCTGGAGGAGGTGACCTTTCTGCGGAGTCTCGAAGGATGAGGATTTCTCCAGTCAGGAAAGGTGTGGAAGAGTAGGAAGCAGAGAGGATAGCAGAACATAAAAAAAGAGAGAGAGAGACATGGAACAGACTTACTTCTGGGGGCTGTAGGTTGCATTATAGAACACAGGGTGTGGGGAGAGGTCAGAAGGTGAGCCTGCGCAAGTGAGAAGTGACCAGCGTCTGGGCTTGTTTTAAGAGCAGTTAAGAAGTTTGAACTTTATCCCAGCCCAAGTGTGAATCAATCATTTTTTCCCTTGGCTTAGATTAGATAAGATTAGAATTGTTGAAAAAGAATTTTCCCTAAGCACAAAGGGAAAAACAAACAAATACAAAACAAAAAGCAAATTGCAAAAAGCATAAAAATGAACAGCTCACAGACCCCAGATTTCTTAGCTCCTTCACAAAGTTCCAGCTCCTGATTAGAACTTGTACACAGAAGGCTTGACCCAAGCCCTCTTTTCCCTCCTCCACCCGTCCATGCTGGCACCAGAACAGAACAGTAGTCCTTTTTTTGTGCCCTGTGCAAACATGAGGCTGATGGGTCCCTCTTCTTAATGTTCACCCCAGGCAGTCTGGCTTATACTGAGGTTGACTGATCTTCTCCACTGAGACTGCCTCTGGAGGTTTTGCTCTAAATCAGGGGTCAGAAAAGGGTCCTTCTTGTAAAGGACCACAGGGTAAATAGTTTTGGATTCGACTCAGTCACAGGTACTCAATTCTGATGCTTCAGCAGGAAAGTAGATGTAGACAATCTGTAGACCAAAGGGCCTGGCTGTGTTCCAATAAAACTTTATTTATGGACACTGAAATTTGACTTTCATATAATTTTCTCATGAAATATTATTCTTTTTAAAAACTCATTTATTTATTGATTTCATATGCAATTATTTTTGGCTGTGCTGGGTCTTTGTTGCTGCAGGGGCTTTTCTCTAGTTGCGGTGAGCAGGAGCTGCTCTTCCTTGCGGTGTGCAGGCTTCTCTTGTTACAGAGTGCTGGCTCTGGTGCCCAGGCTCTGCAGTTGGGGTGCATGGGCTTAGCTGCTCTGAGGCATGTGGGATTTTCCTGGGCCAGGGATCAAATCTGTCTCCTGCACTGGGATGCAGATTCTTTACCAGGGAAGCTCTCATTTATTTATTTTTAAAAATGTGGACTTAAGATGTAGATTTTTAGATGTGGACCATTTTTAAAGTCTTAGTTGTAATTTGCTACAATATTGCTTTTGTTTTACGTATTTGGGGTTTTTGGTCACAAGGGAAGTGGGATCTTAGCGCCTCATTCAGGGATGGAACCTGCATACCGTGCACCAAAGGCAAAGTTGTAACCACAGGGCCACGAGGGAAGTCCCTATCATGAAATAGTATTTCTATTTTAATTTTTTTTCAACCATTTAAGTATGTAAAATCCATGCTTAGCCCACCAACTGTACAAAAGCAGGCGATGGGCCAGATTTGCCCTGTGCATTAAAGGCACTGATTCCCATGGCAAAGATGTCCTCTTCTCTTTTATGTCATCAGTTTACCATTAAAACTGATACCAGTTTGGGAACGCATGTACACTCGTGGTGAATTCATGTCAATGTTTGGCAAAACCAATACAGTATTGTAAAGTAAACTAAAGTTAAAATAATAATAATAATAATAAAAACTGATACCAGTAATACTAATGGATAATGTTCATTTCCAAGGCAAACCACTCAATATCACAGTAATCCAAGACTATGCCCCAACCAATAACGCTGAAGAAGCTGAAGTTGAATGGTTCTATGAAGACCTACAAGACCTTCTAGAACTAACACCCAAAAAAGATGTCCTTTTCATTATAGGGGACTGGAATGCAAAAGTAAAAGTCAAGAAACATCTGGAGTAACAGGCAAATTTGGTCTCGGAATGCAGAATGAAGCAGGGCAAAGGAAATGCACTGGTCATAGCAAACACCCTATTCATCCTCTTTCAACAACACAAGAGAAGACTCTACACATGCACATCACCAGATGGTCAACACCAAAATCAGATTGATTATATTCTTTGCAGCCAAAGATGGAGAAGCTCTATACAGTCAACAAAAACAAGACCAGGAGCTGACTGTGGCTCAGATCATGAACTCCTTATTACCACATTCAGACTTAAATTGAAGAAAATAGGGAAAACCGCTAGACCATTCAGATATGACCTAAATCAAGTGCCTTATGATTATACAGTGGAAGTGAGAAATAGATTTAAGGGCCTAGATCTGATAGCTAGAGTGCCTGATGAACTATGGAATGAGGTTCGTGACATTGTACAGGAGACAGGGATCAATACCATCCCCATGGAAAAGAAATGCAAAAAAGCAAAATGGCTGTCTGGGGAGGCCTTACAAATAGCTGTGAAAAGAAGAGAGGTGAAAAGCAAATGAAGAAAGGAAAGATACAAGCATCTGAATGCAGAGTTCCAAAGAATAGCAAAAAGAGATAAGAAAGCCTTCTTCAGCGATCAGTGCAAAGAAATAGAGGAAAAGATCAGAATGGGATAGACTAGAGATCTCTTCAAGAAAATTAGAGATACCAAGGGAACATTTCATGCAAAGATGGGCTCGATCAAGGACAGAAATGGTATGGACCTAACAGAAGCAGAAGATATTAAGAAGCGGTGGCAAGAATACACAGAAGAACTGTACAAAAAAGATCTTCACGACCCAGATAATCACGATGGTGTGATCACTCATCTAGAGCCAGACATCCTGGAATGTGAAGTTAAGTGGGCCTTAGAAAGCATCACTATGAACAAAGCTAGTGGAGGTGATGGAACTCCAGTGGAGCTATTTCAAATCCTGAAAGATGATGCTGTGAAAGTGCTGCATTCAGTATGCCAGCAAATTTGGAAAACTCAGCAGTGACCACAGAACTGGAAAAGGGCAGTTTTCATTCCAATCCCAAAAAACGGCAATGCCAAAGAATGCTCAAACTACCACACAATTGCACTCATCTCACATACTAGCAAAATAATACTCAAAATTCTCCAAGCTAGGCTTCAGCAATACGTGAACCGTGAACTTCCTGATGCTCAAGCTGGTTTTAGGAAAGGCAGAGGAACCAGAGATCAAATTGCCAACGTCCGTTGTATCATAGGAAAAGCAAGAGAGTTCCAAAGAAAAAACATCTATTTCTGCTTTATTGACTATGTCAAAGCCTTTGACGGTGTGGATCACAATCAACTGTGGAAAATTCTGAAAGAGATGGGAATACCAGACCACCTGACCTGCCTCTTGAGAAATCTGTATGCAGATCAGGAAGCAACAGTTAGAACTGGACATGGAACAACAGACTGATTCCAAATAGGAGAAGGAGTATGTCAAGGCTTATATTGTCACCCTGCTTATTTAACTTCTATGCAGAGTGTATCATGAGAAACGCTGGACTGGAAGAAGCACAAGCTGGAATCAAGATTGCCAGGAGAAATATCAATAACCTCAGATATGCAGATGATACCACCCTTATGGCAGAAAGTGAAGAGGAACTAAAAAGCGTTGATGAAATTGAAAGTGGAGAGTGAAAAAGTTGCTTAAAGCTCAACATTCAGAAAATGAAGATCATGGCATCCAGTCCCATCACTTCATGGGAAATAGATGGGGAAACAGTGGAAACAGTGTCAGACTTTATTTTTTGGGGCTCCAAACTCACTGCAGATGGTGACTGCAGCCATGAAATTAAAAGACACTTACTCCTTGGAAGAAAAGTTATGACCNACTTACTCCTTGGAAGAAAAGTTATGACCAACCTAGATAGCATATTTAAAAGCAGAGACAGTACTTCGCCAACTAAGGTCCATCTAGTCAAGGCTGTAGTTTTTCCTGTGGTCATGTATGGATGTGAGAGTTGGACTGTGAAGAAGGCTGAGCGCTGAAGAATTGATGCTTTTGAACTGTGGTGTTGGAGAAGACTCTTGAGAGTCCTTTGGACTGCAAGGAGATCCAACCAGTCCATTCTGAAGGAGATCAGCCATGTGATTTCTTTGGAAGGAATGATGCTAAAGCTGAAACTCCAGTACTTTGGCCACCTCATGCGAAGAGTTGACTCATTGGAAGAGACCCTGATACTGGGAGGGATTGGGGGCAGGAGGAGAAGGAGACGACAGAGGCTGAGATGGCTGGATGGCATCACTGACTTGATGGATGTGAGTCTGAGTGAACTCCGGGAGTTGGTGATGGACAGGGAAGCCTGGCGTGCTGCGATTCATTGGGTCGCAAAGAGTCGGACACGACTGAGTGATTGAACTGAACTGCATGTTCATTGAGCACCCACGGGTGACAGTTGGTATGCACAGCAGAGAGGTGCTTTGAAGAATAAATAAAATAATGTCTGTAGAGCACTCAGCATAATGCTTGCTCAGATGTAAACATGAGCGCTTCCAGGAAGATTCCACATGCTACGGAGAAACTAAGCCCATGCACCACAACTATCAAGCCTGTGCTCTAGAGCTGGTACTCCTGCAACAAGAGAAGCCTCCACAATGAGGAGTCATTTCAACCACAGAGTAGCCCGCACTCTCCGCAACTAGATAAAGCCTGCACAACAATGAAGACCCTGCACAGCCAAAAATAATTTTTTTTTAAAAAGAGAAAACTTTAAAAAAAAAGAGGTAAATATCATTACTGTCAGTTACTATAGACAAGAGTTAATCAAATCAAATCAAATCTAATCTAATCTCAAAGGCAAAGGAGAAAAGGAAAGATATACTCATTTGTAACCAGAGTTCCAAAGAACAGCAAGGAGAGATAAGATAGCTTTCCTCAGTGATCACTGCAAAGAGATAGAGGAAAACAATAGAATGGAAAACGTTGGGGTCTTTTAATGGACCAGAACCTGGTGGTCTGGGGTCGATGATAAGAAAGTGAAAGAGAGAGAGAGAGAGAAAGAACAAAAGACATGGGGACCCAAGCTCTGATGGAGCAAAGGTATTTTATTAGCAGAAATGCAGGCTTATATATCTTTAGTAAGATGAATCTTCAGCTATTACACAGGATGAAATTTTATCAATAGCCACAATATGGATAGTCTAATACATACAAGGTTGCTGACACAAAAGAGTCACTGAAGGGAGTTACTGAAAGGAATCCAAGCAGATACCCTGTCCCATGATCTCAGTCCTGAGAACTGTGTGCAGCTTTACTCATCCTTGGAATATATACTGATAAGGAACAGAGGATTTATGAGAAATAGAAAACAGCATAGAATCCTCCTGTTAAATGGTCTCTGACAGGTAAAGACTAGAGATCTCTTCAAGAAAATTAGATACCAAGGAAACATTTCATGCCAAGATGGGCACAATAAAGAACAGAAATGGTAGGGACTTAACAGAAGCAGAAGATATTAAGAAGAAGTGGCAAGAATACACAGAACTGTACAAAAAAGATATTAATGACCAAGACAACCACGATGGTGTGATCATTCACCTAGAGCCAGATATTCTGGAGTGTGAAGTCAAGTGGGCCTTAGGAAGTATCACTACGAACAAAGCTAGTGGAGGTGATGGAATTCCAGCTGAGTTATTTCAAATCCTAAAAGATGATGCTGTGAAAGTGCTACACTCAGTATGCCAGCAAATTTGGAAAACTCAGCGGTGGCCACAGGACTGGAAAATGTCAGTTTTCATTCCAATCCCAAAGAAAGGCAATGCCAAAGAATGTTCAAACTACCACACAAGTGCACTCATCTCACATGCTAGCAAAGTAATGCTCAAAATTCTCCAAGCCAGGCTTCAACAGTACATGAACTGAGAACTTCCAGATGTTCAAGTTAAATTTAGAAAAGGCAGAGGAACCAGCGATCAAATTGCCAACATCTGTTGTATCATAGGAAAAGCAAGAGAGTTCCAAAAAAACCCCATCTATTTCTGCTTTATTGATGATGCCAAAGCCATTGACTGTGTGAATCACAACAAACTATGGAAAATTTTCCAAGAGATGGGAATACCAGACCACCTGACCTGCCTCCTGAGAAATCTGTATGCAGGTCAAGAAGCAACAGTTAGAACTGGACATGGAACAACAGACTGGTTCCAAATCAGGAAAGGAGTACATCAAGGCTGTATATTGTCACCCTGCTTATTTAACTTATATGCAGAGTACATCATGAGAAATGCAGGGCTGGATGAAACACAAGCTAGAATCAAGACTGGTGAGAGACATATCATGTCTGAGGTGCATGCAAGATGACAGACATGCAGATGACACCACCCTTATAGTAGGAAGTGAAGAGGAACTGAAGAGCCTCTTAATGAGAATGAAAAAGCTGGCTTAAAACTCAATGTTCAAAAAATGAATCATGGCATCCGGTCCCATCGTTTCATGGTAAACAGATGGGGAAACAATGAAAATAGTGACAAACTTTATTTTCTTGGGCTCTAAAATCACTGCAGATGGTGACTGCAGCCATGAAATTAAAAGACGCTTGCTCCTCGGAAGAAAAGCTATGATAAACAGCTATGATAAAAAGCTATGATAGACAGCATATTGAAAAACAGAGACATTACCTTGCCAACAAAGGTTCATCTAGTCAAAGCTATGGTTTTTCCAGTAGTCATGTATGGATGTGAGAGTTGGACCATAAAGAAAGCTGAGCACCGAAGAATTGATGCTTTTGAACTGTGGTGTTGGAGAAGACTCTTGAGAGTCCCTTGGACTGCAAGGAGATCAAACCAGTAAATCCTAAAGGAAATCAATCCTGAATATTCATTGGAAGGCCTGATGCTGAAACTGAAACTCCACTACTTTGGCCAGCTGATGCAAAGAACTGACTCACCAGAAAAGACCCCGATGCTGGGGAAGATTGATGGCAGGAGGAGAAGGGGATGGCAGAGGGTGAGATGGTTGGATGGCATCATCGACTCGATGGACATGAATTTGAGCAAGCTCTGGGAGTTGCTGATGGACAGGGAAGCCTGGAGTGCTGCAGTCCATGGGGTCGCAAAGAGTCAGACACAACTGAGTGACTGAACTGATACTGATAGACAAGAGGCACCTTTGTTGAAAGTTTGGGATGTACCTCCCTGGTAATCTAGGGGTTAGGAATCTGCCCCATAATGCAGGGGATGTGGGTTTGATCCCTGCTTGGGGAACTGAGATCCCACACACCACAACTACTGAACCCACACAGTACAACTAGCGACGTGCTCGAGGGGCCTGAAGAAATAAATAAATTGTTTTTTTTTAAAGGGGGGAGGGGAGTGGCAGTCATTATTTGAATGAATTGGAAAAACCTGAATGATACTGCGGATTTTTTTTTAAGTTGGAATAAACATGACATCGGATATCTTGATAATAAACATAATAACTGACAAATTGCTAACTACTATTATCATTATTTATGACTGTTTATACATGTTAATCTCTGATCAGTAAAATGACTCATACAAGGCAGATATTAATATCCCACTGAAGAGCAGAAAAATTAAGGAGTTTGTGAAATCACATAGCCAGCAAGCAACAGAGCTAGGATTTGAAGCAGCTTTATCTGACTTCAAGGACCATGCCCTTTCCACCACAGCACAACCTCCTGTTTATGGTTTGAGAAGTAAAAACTGCTTGGTAGTTGACCAGCAGCATAAATGTTGATCCCCAGAGCCTGCCACCTTGTGTCAAGATTGGCACAGGACTCATTTTATTCTTCCTTCAAAGCTTTAGTGCCTGTTGGACCACTTAGCTCTGGTTTCCTGCCAAGAGGTTTTCTACCTTGTGAGAACAGTACAAATGATCAAGCTCAAAGGACAATTAGATGTTTTCCTGCTCAAATGTCCAATTCAGCCCCCTCTTCTCCAGGTCCCTCTGATGACTCATCCTTAGGGAACTTCCTGAAAGTGACTGTCCGGAATCCCACAACTATAGCATTATAACAGAAAAATACTTTCCGTGCTCAGCACTGACTCCAGATGGTTTCTACCAAAGGTAAAATCCATTCATTTGCATGACATCTTCAGAGCTAACCACAAAACGTTATTGAAGATATACTGTCCACAGCTTCAAGACTGTATTCCAGGGAACCCATGAGGTAAATCCTTTCCTGAGTTTAGTTCCAGGGAAGAAATGGTTTTCTCTAGAGTGGAATCTGTATACTTTATCTTGTCAGAATAATAAAATGATGTAACCATACCTGTTTCCTTCATATCATGACTTCCAAGAAATGTAAAACCAAACACTGTGCCAAAGTATCTCATCTCAGATGCCCAGTAGGACCTACTTCCGCCTTGCTGCTAGGTCTATTTTCATTTTATATTTTGAAAAAAGGCTCAGATAGACAGTGTGTCTCCTACAGGCCATGCTCCCTGCCTCTCCTGATGTGCCCTTCCTCCCCACATCATTACACATCTAGTGCTTGTTTTACTAAACTGCCCCAGAGTCTTATTTTTTAAAGTTATACTTTGGGCTAGCCTGATGGGTCAGTGGTTAAGAACGTGCTTTGCAATGCAGGGGACACCAGTTTGATCCCTGATCTGGGAAGCTCTCACATGCCTCAGGACAACTAAGCCAGTGCACCACAGCTACTGAGTCTGAGCTCTAAAGCCTGCAAGCCACAGCTACTGAAGCCACATGCCCTGGAGCCCATGCTGAGCAGCGTGAGAAGCCACTGCAGTAAGAAACCCAAGCACCATATCTAGAGAGTAGCCCCACTCTCCGAAAACAGAGAGCCCTCAAACAGAAAAAATAGACAAAATAAAAGAAAAATACCACTAACAAATAAATAAAGTTATGCTTTACCTTGTATTCTAACCTCAAATCTCCTGGAAGCAGACAGAAGCAAATGCTCTGGATTTTTTTAATAGGCTCTAGTCACATTTATGCACATAGTTATGAATAGCCAACCAGGCTTTATTCTTTGGGGTGAGGATGTCAGTCCATAAAAGTTGGGCTTTTTTCCAGATTGCACTGTCTTCCACATCATTCTCTCTTTTTGTACCACTGCCTGTCTCCATGTATTCCTCTTTTGATCTACCTTTTTGGGATTTCTGCTGTGGGCATCACTCTAACCCTCCATGTAGGCATTAAAACTCCAGGCAGCACCACACTATATACAGAAAACCTTAACGACTCCACACAAAACTACTAAAGCTAATAAATGAATTAGGCAAAGTAGGACACAAGAATAACATTCAGAAATTGGTTGCATTTCTTTATACTAACAATGAAAGATCAGAAAGGGAATATAAAAAAAGCAAGACCTTTTAAACTCTCACCAAAATAAAATACTCAGGAATAAACCTGACCAAGGAGGTGAAAAACATATACCCTGAGAACTTGAAAACATTAATGTAAGAAATTAAAGAGGATTCAAAGAAAGGGAAAGATATATGATGCTCTTGGGCTGGAAGAATTAATATTGTTAAAATGGCAAAACTACTCAAAGCAATTTACAGATTTAATGTGATTTCTATCAAATTACCCATGATATTTTTCACAGAACTAAAGCAAATAATCTAAAATTTTACATGGTACTGTAAAAGACTCAGAATTGCCAAAGCAAATCCTGACGAATAAACAAAGCAAGAGGCATAACTCTCCCAGACTTCAGACAATATTACAAAGCTACAATAATCAAAACAGTATGGAGCTGGTTTTAAAAAAACAGACATACAGATCAATGGAACAGAATAGAGAACCCATAAATAAGCTCACACAACTACAGTCCATTAATCTTCCACAAAGGAGGCAAGAATATAAAATGGGAAAAAGACAATCTCTTCAGCAAGTGTGTTGGAAAATTGGACATCTGTATATAAGTCAATGAAGTTAGAAAACACCCTCAAACCATACAAAAAACAAACTCAAAATGGCTTAAAGACTTCAACATAAGACATGATACTATAAAACTTCTAAAAGAGAGCACAGGCAAAACATTCTCTAACAAAAATTGTACCATTGTTTTCTTAGGTCAGTCTCCCAAGGCCAAGGCAATAGTAATAAAAGCAAAAATAAACAAATGGGACCTAGTCAAACTTACAAGCTTCTGCATAGCAAAGAAAACTATAAAAGAAAAAGAAAAGAGAACCTACAGAATAAGAAAAATATTTGTAAATAACATGACTGACAAGGGCTTAATTTCCAAAGTATACAAACAGTTCATAGAATTCAACCAAAAAAATAAACCATCCACCAAAAATGAGAAGACCTTAACAGACATTTCTCCAAAGAAGAAATATAGATGACCAATGGGCTTCCAGGTGGTGCTAACCCATCTCCCAGTGCAGGAAACGTAAGAGGCAGGTTTGATCCTGGGTTGGGAAGATCTCCTGGAGGAGGGCATGTTGATCCACTCCAGTATTCTTGCCTGGAGACTCCCACGGACAGAGGAGCCTGGTAGGCTTTATAGTCCATAGGGTTGCAGAGTCAGACACTACTGAAGTGACGTAGCACACATTAGGCACATGAAAAGATGCTCAACATCACTAACAAAGAAATGAAAATCAGAACTACAACGAGGTACTACCTCACACTGGTCAGAATGCCATCATTAAAAAGTCTACAAATAACAAATGCAGGAGAGGGTGTGGAGAAAAGGAAATCCTCGTACACTGGTTGGTGAGAATGTAAGTTGGTACAATCACTATGGAAAACAGGATGGAGGTTCCTCAGAAAACTAAAAACATAATTATCATATGGATCAAGCAACCATACTCCTGGGCATATACCCAGATAAAATTATAATTCAAAAAGACAGGTACCCCAGTGTTCATAGCAGGACTATGCACAATAGCCAAGATACGGAAACAACCTAAATGTCCATCAACAGATGAATGGATAAAGAAAATGTAGTACACAGATACAACGGAACACTACTCAGCCATAAAAAAGAACAAAATGATGCCATTTGCAACAACACAGATGGACCTAGAGATTATCATATTAAGTGAAGTCAGTCAGAAAGAAAAAGATAAATACCATATGATATCACTTATATGTGGAATCTAAAATATGACACAAACGAACGTAGCTACTAAACAGAAACAGACTCACATACACAGAAAACAGACTTGTGATTGCCAAGGGTCAGGGGAGGGAGAAGGAGGAACTAGGAGTGTGGGGTTAGTAGATGCAAACTATTACATTTGGGATGGATAGACAAAAAGCTCCTACTACATAGCACAGGGAACTATATCCAATCTACTGGGATAAACCATAATGGAAGAGAGTATTAAAAAAGAATGTATATATGTGTGTAACTGGGCTTCCCTTGCGGGTCAGATGGCAAAGAATCTGCCTGACCTGCCAATGCCAGGAGACCTGGGCTCGATCCTTGGGTCAAGAAGATCCCCTGGAGAAGGAAATGGCAACCCACTCCAGTATTCTTGCCTGGAGAATTCTATGGACAGAGGAGCCTGGTGGGCTACAGTCCATGGTGTCACAAAGAGTCAGACACAACTGAGTGTGTGTAACTGAGTCACCTTGCTATAAAGCAGAAATTAGCACAACACTGTAAACCAAAAATACATAGGCAATGCCCACACTTGGCCTATACCAGGGGTAAGGTCCGTAAGCTGGACTCACTGCTTCTGCATCTGCAGCCCCTGGACACATCTCAGGAGACTCATCTAGGGCTGAGTGGCTTCTTCATTGGAATTGCAATTCTCTTAGGCATCTGGCACCCCCCACTTCACCTCAGATCACCTCCTCTCCAGCTCTACCTGTTCCCCTATTGACCTTTCCAGGAATCGATGAAGGTTTATGTAACTTAGGACTTTATGTCCAAAGGAAACTGGCAGAGCACCAAGAACAGAGCTGGCAGATGCTGATTGCTAGACAGAAACGTTGGAAACTGGAGAGGGATTTTGACACAACGAAGGCCCTCAAATATTCAATATCGAATGAATGAATGAATCAACAAACTCTCATTTATCACTGCCTTCCCACCTTGATACCTAGACAAAGCCAGCCAGCAAACCCCAAGTTCTAAGTACCCAGATTTCTTCAAGGATTGGAGTCCTACGAATTTGCTGCAGTAAGTGTGGTAACAATGCAAAACTTGATTTCTCTTTCTGCTTAAAAAGAAAGCCAGATCACACCTCTGCCTGCCCAAAGCACTTCCTTATAATGACCAGGCATGACTGTCTGGCAGAGGCCATGTTTTTGCTTTGTTCAGTGACTCTGGGCAAGTCACTTGCTCAATGAGACTTTTTTATGTTTTTGCAAAATACAGGTACAATTGATCATTGTATCCTTTTTTAAATGGACGGTTCAGAGTCATTAAGTACATTCACATTGCTGTGCAGCCATCACCACCATCCATTGCCAGAACTGTTTACATTCCCAAACTGAAACTCTCTGCCCATTAAATAGCAACTTCCTATCCCTACTCCGCCTGTCCTGGCAACCACCATTCCACTTTCTGTCTCTATGAGCCTGATTGTCTAAGTGGCATCACACAGTATTCTCCCTTTTGTGATTGGCTTAATGCACTGAACATAATGTCCTCAAAGTTAATCCATGTTGTAGCCTGTATCAGAACTTCCTTCCTTGTAAGACTGAATAATGCTTCACTGTAGGTACAGACCACATTTTATTTACCCATTCTTCTATCAATGGACACCTGAGTTGTTTCCACCTTTTGACTATTGTGAATAACGTTGCTATGAACACAAGTTTAAGTATCCGAGTCCCTGCATTCACTTTTTTTGGGTGTACGCCCAGAAGTGGAATTGCTGGATCATATGGTAATTCTACATTTATTGTTCTGAGGAACCGCCACACTGTTTTGTTCAACGGGACTTTTCAAAGTGCTTAAGGAGCTGGGCACAGCAGTCCTTTTGCCAAGCTGATTCCTGAGAGATGTTGCCCGGGTGCAGATCTGCCCAGAAGGTTGTCTTACCTCATTCTCTAGAGAAGGACCCACCTGCTGTTTGGAATAAGTCCTGCTTTCCACACTAGATCTGGGTCTGAACCTGATGCTGCCTCAGTATCCGCTCCTGTAAAGTGGGTCAATAATACTTAATTTACAGGTTTTTTTATAAGGGTCAGAGATGAGGCACAAAGCAGTGAGGTAAGAATTTAGAAAATGAACATGTAGGGACTTCCCTGATTGTTTCAGTGGCTAAGACTCTGTGCTCGGAATGCAGAAGGCCTGGGTTAAATCCCTGGTCAGGGAACTAGATCCCACATGCCTCAACTAAGAATTCACATGGCCAAATAAATATTTTTAAAAACAAAAAGAAAGAAAAGAAAATGAAGATGTGAATCTCACCCTACTGACTGCAAAGGGTGGTTGTGAGAACCAAAATAACAGATAACAGAGCTGGAAAGGGTCATACATTCTACGAATGCTAAGCCCTCCTCATTTCTTTCTTTTGCTACAGCTTCCTGCCCCCTGGCCTCTTGAGTCCCTCCTCCACTACAGATTCAGAGTGAACTCTCTAAAGCAGACAGGCTCCTGCCCCTCCCACTTAGGGTTTTACCCTTTACCCTCGCCAGGCCTTTCTTTCTTTAGTCTATTTCTCTGATCTTGCTACTTTACCCTGAATTTATTTGGTTGCACCAGGTATTAGTTGTGGCATGTGGTATTTTTAGTTGGGACATGCAAACTCTTAATCGTGGCATGTGGGATCTAGTTCCCTGACCAGGGATCAAACCCTAGTCCCCTGCATTGGGAGCACTAAGTCTTACCTGCTGGAATACCAGGAAAGTCCCACTCCCATGGTCTGTTTAATGCTTGTCCCCCTCCACCTAGAGCAGCTTTCCTCCAATTCTAGCTAAAGCCTGTCATCCTTTAATTACTGATTTCTGACATTTCCAGACCTTTTCTGGCTCCACCAGGCTAGATTCGAGGCCCACGGCACCAGGAGCAGAGATCTATCAACCATGCCAAGCACATACTTCATTATAACCATCTGTGGGTTGATTTCCCCAACTAGGTCAGCTCCTCAAAGTCACGGTTTTATTTTTTTTTTAATTTAAATTTATTTTAATTGGAGGCTAATTACTTTACAATATTGTATTGGTTTTGCCATACATCAATATGAATCCACCACGGATATACACATGTTCCCCATCCTGAACCCCCCCACACCTCTCTTCC
>SJYQ01000616.1:1185940-1235839 GCA_006410935.1 Redunca redunca | reverse complement strand
GTTTTAAATATAGAATTTTCAGTCATGGCTTTATTAAATGCCAACTGACAGTGACAGATGAAAACACGTTGACATGCATTGTTTCTTTATAGAGAATAGGTCTTTAGTCTTTCCTGTGAATTTATAGTCTCTTTTTGTTCATCTTTATGTTAGTGATTGATATTATTAGTGTAGACATTCCGAAACCCCTGAGTTAACTGAGAGATTAAAGAGGAGTGATTTTTCCTACCCCTTCCCATGGCCAACTCACATGGGATGATCAAAATAAACACTCTTAATACCAGGAAGCTTTAGAGTGAGATCTTTGTTATTGGGATGGAGTAGAAGAGACACCAAGAACATGTTCTCTGTAATCTCTTACCCTATGTGTCAAGTTAGGATACTCTACAAGGGAACAGATACAATTGACAAAGAATCAAGTAATAGTGACTCCTCTCAGGGAATGACTTGAGAGGTGTTTATTCAAAGGACATTCAGGTCTCAAAAGATCATTCAAAGCAGCAAGTTGTGTGCTACAAAGTCCAGCCTGTGAACTCAGCTCAGTCCCTCCAAGATGTTTTATCTACTTCTCTGACCAGAAATGAGGGCCTGCTTTTCTCTGATCCCCTCGCTCCTAAGACTGCCGTATCATCCACAGGGGCTTACTTCCCAGTGACCCAATTGCTTCATAGTATTTTTCAAAAATACAGTAATTTCAGAAACTGGTCACATTTTTTGCCTAAAAGTTGCTAACAATATTAGTGTTGCCTTTTAATTTAAATCATAGTACTTGTGTTACATCCTTGACCCTTGTGATTCTTTCTTCATCTCCTTAAGCAAAGGCAGCCTTTCTTCTCAAGAAAGAAAACTTTAAGGTTCTTGAGCATTTTCCACTAGACTTTGAACTCTTTTAAGAATAGAACTGTATCTTATTGACATTTATATTTCAGCTGCAACACAAGACCTGGTATATAGACACTTAATTGATGTTTGTGGATAGGTAGGTGGATGTTAAAAGAGGGAGGTTTTCATATTCCTGTTTTAAAAATGAAGAGTATAAGAGGAATTAACTCCTGTGGCTGTGGTATAAAACTCTTTGAGTTTTAGGTTGGTATTTGAACTTGAGTCTTTTGACCCCAGAATCTCTGTACAATACTTTTTTCCTGTTGTAAGCAGTGATAGCAGCATTAGCCCAGTGGCAGCATTGCTATTATTTATTGAGCACTAGTCTATGCCAAAGTTCTGACTTTGATACTTCTATTAATTCATTTACCCTTTGTCTAATGTTGCTAAATCACTTCAGACGTGTCCGACTCTGTGTGACCCCAGAGATGGCAGCCCACCAGGCTCCCCCATCCCTGGGATTCTCCAGGCAAGAACACTGGAGTGGGTTGCCATTTCCTTCTCCATTGTCTAATGAGATAGGTGCTATTAATTACATTTACTTTTCAGGAAACCAAAACAGAAAAGTAACTCACTCAAGGTCACACAGCTAGTAAGTAGCAGGTATCCAGAATCTCTTCTCTTAGCTATGACCATACTATCTTCATGTATATTTTATAAATAAAGGTAATGGTTTCTTGTAACAATCATGCATTACCTCATCTATGAATACTTTCTCTTCTAAACATTTTTAATTTTATCAAAGAAATTTGTACATATGGTATTTAAAAGATATTCCCCCCCATATTTTGGCTAGACTATGGAAGGAAAAGACCCTAAGGTTGGTACTTGGATGTAGTGACACAGAATAACAACAAAGGAAATTTACCAGAACTAGAACTTTAGCAATCTCCCTGCTTAATGTTTCCATGTGAAGCATTAAGCACAGTCATTGGGTTTTTCTGGCATGTGAACCAAACTCAGAGTCAGGGAGGCTCACAGTCAGTCCCTGGGAATCCCCAAGTGGTGTCTGCTTCCAGCTTCCTATCATCCCAGATGAGGAAAGAAGGCCCTTGTTCCCACAGTACTAATAGGCTGGCAGGATTTTCTGTTTATCCTTGATATCCAGGGTCTCATGACTCTTAAGTTCTAAATGTTTCCTTCTATTATTTATGTGATTATTACCTCTCTGCATATTCCTCCCCTCTTCCTTATTTTGTCTGCTGGATCTGACCTCCACACCACTTGCCTTTTCCCTCAGGGTATCTGTTACAGGACTTCTTGTGAGGCATTTCTTCCATCTGATGTTTCTAACCACTTATATGGTTCTCAGGGGCAGTCACTCTCTTTTTCTGTTGGATACTGAATTTCTAAATAAGAAGTATTGAATTTTAGTGCCTAAAAATGTTGGAGTTTTTTTGTATTTTGCACTGTAGTTCCATTCTATTTTCATTAAAATTCTCTTGTTTCTTCCATTGGTTCTACTGCAGTAGGCATCTCCTGTTTCTGTTCTGTTGGCCGTCTTTCAGAGCGCTGCGAGTTTTAATTTTCCTTGCCTACTTGTGGTTGTGGTTCCCGCCATACTTGCCAGCAGTCTGCCTTGCATATTTCTGGGGCAGCAGGAAAGTAAGTGGTGAAAGGCACCATGACTTCAGTGCTCGTGGCCTGCAGTGTGGTGCTGTGAGAAACCCTCCTGCTCCCAGACTTCCAGTCACAAGCATCAGTGCTTTCCCAGCTACCAGTACTGGAAGCACATCGCTCCACTGAAGAGTCTGCTTCAAGGTTTTCTGGGATCAGCAAGTTTGTTGCAGAAACAATGAAGTTCCCTTTGGAGGAGAACCAGGGGCAGCGTTTCTACCAGGAACAATGTGCAGCACTTTAAAGAAGGAATTTGGCCTGTATCTGAGATTTGTTCATGATTTTTATTTTTAGGGTAAAATAACTCCCGGAGTTTTGTATTGGGTATGATTAACTTTTCATAATCAAGCATTTATATATACAAATGTATATACATTTGTGTATATAAGTTCACATATGTTGGTATGAGCATGGAGGAAGGTGTAGAAAAGCCTACATGCCTTGGTAAGGTTGGAGGAAATAGTAATAACTTTTCACTTATTCTGATGAGATTATATTTCAATTGTTTTTTTCTAATCAGATTTAAAAAAATTCAAACATTAGAGAACAGGCTTGATAGCTATAAAGTGGAAGAAAAGTAGGCTTGATAAGAGGTTATGGTCTGACATTGAATCCTGGAATCTGATTTTCAGAGGTGAACTAATTTGGGACAAGGAGAAAGTAGAGAGAAGCCTGATTGAGGAGGAGCTGGGGGGAATCACTGGAGTCCAGGGTTTTGAGCTGAGAGGTCTTGGGTGTGAAGCTATCTGGGATGTGGAGAGCTTTGGAATAGAGCTGAAGGATAAGCAACTAACCCAGTTAAATGTGAGCAGATGTGTAATTACTCTGGTAAGGAGTGAAGTTTCTGGTTGCATTTAGAATAAAATCCAAAATCCTCAACGTGACTTTCGAGAGCTGGCCCCCCTCCTCAACCCCTCAGACCACTCTCCTCACCCATTTGCCCAATTGTACTTGGTTTCCTTGAAAGCTGAGTTCTTTTCTTCTCATCCTTAAATGCTCTCTGTCACTCTTGGCCTGACCAAATCCTACTGATTCTCTCATATACCTTCTTATTCTTTTCTTTCATAATTGGCAATTATTTGCATAATTATGTTTCATATTTGTCTTACAAGATTTTAAACTTTATGAGGATTTACTGTTCTATAGTCTACAGCTAACAAGGTGCCTGGCACGTGGCAGGCACTAGGTACATATTTGTCAGACGGATAGATAGATTATGGGGTAGTGATATTGCTCCTAGTTCTGAGCTTCAAAGTAGGGACAGAGGATTTGGCTACTAAAGGGAAATTGTATGGAGTCTGGGAGAATGAGTAGCTTTCACTTCTGAGAGCTGCCAGGGAAGCAATTTCCTGGATGACGGGTCAAGTTATCTTTCAGGCAGAGGTAGAGACAGAAGAGGCTTAGGATGTAGAGACCTTGATTATAATCTGATACGCATGTGTCCCAGAGGCCACAGTGGAAAATGGGAGGGAGCAGGTACTGGAAGTCAGGAAGATAGAATGGGTTCTACTTACAGCTGTTTGCTTCAGATAGTTTAACAGGAATTTCTTTTTTTCTTGTCTAAGAATTAATAAAAATCCCATACATTATCTTCTTTTCTTTTGATGCTACTGCACTGGGAAGTTGGTTAAATCCCAAGTATATCTTAGTGGGTTTGATTTATTTAACATTATAGCCAGTTGCAGTACTTTCAGATAAAACATACACACACTTGGACAAATATTTAAAAATAACATTTTCCTTAAAATTTAAGATTTCTTTAAAATCACAAAGTTTAGTCTTATTTTTAAAAATAACTTTAGTGTCTTGCTTCTTATATAGGTTTTGTTTGGAGCGGGCACTGGAGGTAAGAACAACTGTTAGGAATCCTCTATATCTAGTTTGTTATTAGATAAAGTTAACATTGACAGTTGTTTATGGCCAAAGCTAAAAAAAATTAAACCTGTAATTAACTGTCATACATTACTGACTAGAAACATTTTAATTATATACTATGAATGCTTTTGGCAAGCTTAAAGTTTATATTTTGCAGCTTTTTTGTAAAATAGCTATCTTCCCCTATCATTCAAAACAATGAACTCAATTTAAAAAAAGAATTAACTACAGAGGGCATGTAAAGCCAGGGCAGTAAGACATGGTCCTTAAAGAAAATGATTTCATTTTAATAATTAAATTTCTTGAGTAATAAAATAACAAAGCCTCTTGACTGTTACCTGACTGTAATATTGCCTAAACCTATTCTTATTTTTAAAAGGTTTGTTTTCACCTCTACAAATAAAATACTTAATTACCTTAAAATTTCATAAATTTTCATTTTTATTCCAGAAGTTTAACTTTTACTATTTTGAACTTATTTGAAAAAAAAAATGTTTTCACTTTAACAACGGTACCCATGAACTTGAACACTATCAGAAGTTAAAGCATTTCAACAAATAATTTTAATTTCAAATGAGGTGATTTGTGCTAAAACTAAGCATAACACTTGAGGGTAAAATAGACAAAAGATTTGTATACTTTATTTTATCTGCCAACATTTAAAGAACTGTTACAAATTAATATAAAGGCCTGTCAGATGAAATAGCCACAGGGGAAAAAAAACACAACTCAGAAGAATCACTAATGACTGATAAACATTTTTATAGGATGTTCAGATTTTATTAGTAAAGAAATATAAAAGAAAATTAATCTTTTATTCCCCTCAGTTCAGTTCAGTTGCTCAGTTGTGTCTGACTCTTTGCGACCCCATGAATCGCAGCATGCCAAACCTCCCTGTCCATCACCAACTCGCAGAGTTTACTCACACTCAGGGCCATCAAGTCGGTGATGCCATCCAGCTATTTCATCCTCTGTTGTCCCCTTCTCCTCCTGCCCCCAATCCCTCCCAGCATCAGGGTCTTTTCCAGTGAGTCATCTCTTCGCATGAGGTGGGCAAAGTATTGGAGTTTCAGCTTCAGCATCAGTCCTTCCAATGAACACCCAGGACTGATCTCCTTTAGGATGGTAATGTCTGCTTTTGAATATGCTATCTAGGTTGGTCATAACTTTGCTTCCAAGGAGTAAGTGTCCTTTAATTTTGTGGCTGCAATCATCTGCAGTGATTTTGGAGCCCCCCCAAATAAAATCTGACACTGTTTCTGCTGTTTTCCCATCTATTTCCCATGAAGTAATGGGACCAGATGCCATGATCTTAAGTTTTCTGAATGTTGAGCTTTAGGCCAACTTTTTCACTCTCCACTTTCACTTTCATCAAGAGGCTTTTTAGTTCCTCTTCACTTTCTGCCATCAGGGTGGTGTCATCTGCATATCTGAGGTTATTGATATTTCTCCCAGCAATCTTGATTCCAGCTTGTGTTTCTTCCAGTCCAGCGTTTCTCATGATGTACTTGGCAGATAAGTTAAATAAGCAGGGTGACAATATACAGCCTTGATGGACTGCTTTCCCTATTTTCTGTTGTTCCATGTCCAGTTCTAACTTTTGCTTCCTGACCTGCATACAGATTTCTCAAGAGGCAAGTCAGGTGGTCTGGTATTCCCATCTCTTTCAGAATTTCCCACAGTTTATTGTGATCCACATAGTCAAAGGCTTTGGCATAGTCAAGAAAGCAGAAATAGATGTTTTTCTGGAACTCTCTTGCTTTTCTATGATCCAGCGGATGTTGGCAATTTGATCTCTGGTTCCTCTGCCTTTTCNTCTGTTGTTCCATGTCCAGTTCTAACTTTTGCTTCCTGACCTGCATACAGATTTCTCAAGAGGCAAGTCAGGTGGTCTGGTATTCCCATCTCTTTCAGAATTTCCCACAGTTCATTGTGATCCACATAGTCAAAGGCTTTGGCATAGTCAAGAAAGCAGAAATAGATGTTTTTCTGGAACTCTCTTGCTTTTCTATGATCCAGCGGATGTTGGCAATTTGATCTCTGGTTCCTCTGCCTTTTCTAAAACCAGCTTGAACATCTGGAAGTTCATGGTTCACATATTGCTGAAGCCTGGCTTGGAGAATTCTGAGCATTACTTTACTAGCGTGTGAGATGAGTGCAATTGTGCGGTAGTTTGAGCTTTTTTTGGCATTGCCTTTCTTTGGGATTGGAATGAAAACTGACCTTTTCCAGTCCTGTGGCCACTGCTGAGTTTTCCAAATTTGCTGGTTTATTGAGTGCAGCACTTAATCAGCATCATCTTTCAGGATTTGAGTAGCTCAACTGGAATTCCATCACCTCCACTAGCTTTGTTTGTAATGATGCTTTCTAAGACCCACTTGATTTCACATTCCAGGATATCTGGCTCTAGGTGAGTGATCACACCATCTGGGTTGTGAAAATCTTTTTTGTACAGTTCTTCTGTGTATTCTTGCCACCTCTTCTTAATATCTTCTGCTTCTGTTAGGTCCATACCATTTCTGTCCTTTGTTGAGCCCATCTTTGCATGAAATATTCCCTTGGTATCTCTAATTTTCTTGAAGAGATCTCTAGTCTTTCCCATTCTGTTTTAGTATTTTACAGATGATAAATGCAGATTCTTTATACAGTTCTCAGAAAACCTCTTGCTTTATTAAAAATGTAAACTTTTATCTAGTTCACAAATGTTTTATTTAATTTATAAATAATTAACGCAATAATAAATTGAGAGTTTACTGTGATAGCTGGCAATATGAATGACTATTAGAATGTATTTACACCTTAGAGTTTAATTGATTCAATGTGATGTCCTTTTATGGGGTCGTAAATATGTAAAGAAAGCAGTAGCCTATGATTATGGCATTAATTCCTACAAGAAGTAGATTATAATTAGATAGTATAATCACTATAATACTCAGTTGGGGGTAACTGGAATGGCTGGGAAAATAAAATTCTCTAGGCTAATTTATAGTCATCAGGTTGGTACTGATGAATGTTATAAATGATGGGCTACTGTGTGTGTGTTAGTGAGCATCAGCCAAGAAGGACTGTGTATACTACAAGAAATGGTAAAGATTGTGCTGCCATGATAAAGCTTTATGAGGCTGCAATAACTTTCTAATCCTAAATGGTTCAGAAGTAAATTAACAAAATCATTAAAGGCAAAAGGATCCAGTTATGATCCCCTGTTCAACTGCCAATAATGAGGCAATTCTGTAACCATATACTTCAGTTCATGATTTTGTATTCCCAAGTAAAGGGAGACACTTTTGCTAAAAGAGAAAAAGTTACCTATCACATTTTATTGGATTGATAAGAGTAAAGAGTGAGGTATATTGTAAGATGGAGTGCATTTAATGTTTAACTATTATTAAGGTAATGGGAGACAGTATAAAATAGAGTTTCTTAACTCTCAGTTCAGTTCAGTTCAATAACTTAGTCGTGTCCAACTTTTTGCAACCCCATGACCTGCAGCATGCCAGGCTCCCCTGTCCATCACCAACTCCCAGAGCTTGATCAAACTCATGTCCATCAACTCAGTGATGCCATCAAACCATCTCATCCTCTGTCATCGCTTTCTCCTCCTGCCTTCAGTCTTTCCTAGCATAAGGGTCTTTTCCAATGAGTCAGTTCTTCGCATCAGGTGGCCAAAATATTGGAGCTCCAGCGTTAGCATCAGTCCTTCCAATGAATATTCAGGACTGATTTCCTTTAGGATTGACTGATTTGATCTCCTTGCAGTCCAAGGGACTCTCGAGTCTTCTCCAACACCACAATTCAAAAGCATCAATTTTTTAGTGCTCAGCTTTCTTTAAGGTCCAACTCGCATTCTTAACCCTAGTTCCCAATTAATTTAAGTATTTATATCTGTCAGTATAAGTTTTGTTTTCTTTAGACTGCTTACACATATTTCTTTGTAAAATTATTTCTAAGTAATTTGGAGTTTTTGTGTAGAGTCAGAATTGTTAGCTTCTAACTAATAACTAATAATATATATGAATACTATCATTTTTATCTTGTTTTCAGTTATATTTCTAATTAATTCTGTTTTCCAATGGATACTCTGGCCTTTTCTAAATAGACAGTAAAAGATTATGATTAGCAGTATTAGTATTAACACTGTACTTTAGTTAAGTATCACTTGTGTTTAAAATGTCTTTTTACAAATGATTTATTTATAGCAGGATACAAACAAAATCCACACATTGCATTTGGTGGACATGTCTCCTGAGTCTTTAACAGTTTCTATTCCTTAATTTTTCATTTATTTATGGAAATTTACATTTATTTATGGAATACATGGATCATTTACCCTAGAGAATTTCTTACAGTCTGTACTTGGCTGATTATATTCTCATGACATTATTTAATAGTTTCTTCATCTCCTGTCTTTCCCATAAGCCAGTAATTTGTTCCAAAATCTTGACTGCATTCAGTTTTAAATCTTTTTGGCAAAAATACTTTGTTGGTGGTGCTGTATGCTTTCAACTGTATCACATTAGGAGCAATGCAATGTCTGGGTGTCCTACTATTATTAACATTAAAATGAACCAGTGGATTCAGATGATGTCAGACTAAGTCATTTGCTAAAAAAGAATTACATCAACTTTTTACCAAATGCTTTTAAGCAGCCATTGATGATCATTGCCAAGTCTGTTATTTTATTAAGAAATTTTTATATGGTGATTTTCAAATTCCAGTATAAATCTTTACCTCCTCAACTGTTTAATTATCCTGAAGGAAAGCTGAAATGCTTGATTCAATTTTTAGAGTAATGAGTGAGTGCCTAGTAGCCTCAAAAAGTGACAAATAACGTTTTGGGTTTTTTAGTATATCTTACCAATTTTATGTATAAATACATACATATATATATATATATGAGTGTGTGTGTCTCTCTCTCTATATATATATATGTTCATATATATGTATGTTTATATGTCTGTCTATATGCTTCCCTGGTGGCTCAGATGGTAAAGCGTTTGTCTACAATGTGAGAGACCTGGGTTCAATCCCTGGGTCAGGAAGGTCCCCTGGAGAAGGAAATGGCCACCCACTCCAGTGCTATTGCCTGGAAAATCCCATGGACAGAGGAGCTTGGTAGGCTACAGTCCATGGGGTTGCAAAGAGTCGGATACAACTGAGCGACTTCACTCACACTATATGTGTATATATGTATATATATAATATGTCTATGTATGTCTCTCTCTCTCTCTCTCTCTATATATATATACACACACACACACACACACACACACACACATTTCCCTGGTGGNATGTATATATATAATATGTCTATGTATGTCTCTCTCTCTCTCTCTCTCTCTCTCTATATATATATATATATATATACACACACACACACACACACACATTTCCCTGGTGGAAACCTCTGGTGGCTCAGTGGTAATGAATCCACCTGCCAACGGAGGAGATGTGGGTTTGATCCTTGGATCAGGAAGATCCTCTGGAGAAGCAAGTGGCAACCCACTCCAGTATTCTTCCCGTGGAAATCCCATGGACAGAGGAGCCTGGTGGGCTACAGTCCATGGGGTCACAAAAGTGTCAGATACAATTTAGCAACTAAACTACAATGTCTATTTTAACCCATCACAGTAAATTATTTTTATTTTGTTTAAAAAACACTTTTTCCTATAATAGTGAGTGAGGTCTGGGAAGGTATGTGTGTGCCTGGTTTGCATTTTTTAGTTTGTATTTTTCTTATTTCATATATGTGTTCCTAAAAGATTTTCTTGCTTGCATTTTTATATATAATAAAAATGTGATTTCTGATATTGAGAATTTATCTTTTTTAACTTCATTATTAATTTTTCCAAATCTTCCTTATTTTGTCCATTTTATCTGTCATGGAGTAATTCTGATATATATTAAAGTCTCTCACTCCATGTGTGCTGCTGTCCATTTTTCCTTCTACATGAAATACTTTTTTCTACATAATTTAATGTTGTTATTATTTAATGTTATCCTTTTTCCTTCATAGGTATCAAATTGTGCCTATTTCATTGTTTTTTTTGTTTCAATGACTCTTCATGGAAACAAGGAATTTGCATCTTTTTCCATCCTCTCCCTTTCTCAGTCTTTGATAATTTAGTCTGGGGTTGTAAATTCCATCATTTACTGGTTTTTAATAGAGATATAAAATTACTTTAAAAATAAAAATTAATGTTATAAAATAATCATTTGAATTTATATTTTTATCTTTAACTGATTTCATAGAAATCCACACCTAGCCTGGAAACCCTGAGGCTGGCAATAAAACCATGTTCGAGAGACTTTTAAATTGCTATGAAAAAGATGAGGAAAATGCTCTCTCCTTTTGTTAACAAGTAAACTGACATTCAATAAGGAATTTGAGGCTTCTCGATTTTTAAGATAGATTTAAAAAAAAGCTAACTCAGAATAACATGCAATCATTTCAGTTTTGTTTGTTTTTAAGACATTAATTCTAGATCTACATTGGGCCTTACTCTTTTGAGACTTGTTCTTATCATATATGAGGCTACTTTTCAAGTTTCAGTCAGGGTAATTTTTTTCAGTTTCTTCACTGATTGTTGATCTCACACATTTTAAAAATTAATTTTATCATTAATAATTTAATTATGAAGATAACAAATCTCTAATTAAAAATAGAGGGTACTGAAGAATGTGATGTGAAAAGTATTACCTCAGCTGATTCTCATCCCAAATTCCACTCCCCAAAGCAGCTACTGATAATAGTTGCCTAATCATACCATTTAACCTTCAAAAGATAACCTAATACTCAAGTAGTTTAGTCTAAGAAAGAAATGGAATCTGGTTCTTTTACAAATAGCAAGAATTAATTTTCAATATTTTAAAATTTTAGTAACCCACAAAGCTAGAGATTACTGAATTAATATTTAACATGTTTGTACATACTGAAGTGGTTAAGTAAAAATTTTTCTGCAATTTATTTTCCTTTATCTCTTCTGAGTAAGAGCATAAGCTACCCTTTTAAAAAAGATGTTTTTCAATATTTCTAATATATATAGAAAGATTTACTTGCTATTACTATCCACATAAAATCACGGTAAAATTGTAGTAACTTAAGTTCTATTTTAAAAAATGAAAGTATAATTTAGCAGTGGCCTTTTGTATGTTTTTCACTTAATGCAGTCCTTTTAAGGCCATATATTCCAGTATCCAAGTTTTAAAGTAGTTTGTATACACCCAAGAGGCAAAGCCATGACTTTAATCATTTCCTCACCAGAACTTCAATTATGCCAAGCACTTTTTAATTATCCTGCAGCCCACAGTCTATTCTTAGTCAAAAGCCTGACTTGTACACAGGCAATATTCCTCTGTGGCAAGATTTAACTTACCACTTTGCAACCCCACCCATGAAAAAGCTCTGCGAATTAAAAGCTACTAAATTAAGTGTGTATTTTTAACAGCCTCAATTTTAAAGTCAATTTTGGCATGACAGTAGAAGATATTTTTTTGAAGTACAAAAATGCTATGTTGGCATTTATGGTATTTTCAGAATGCAGTTTGTTTTTCAGGTTGTCTCTTTAGAAAGTTAGTTTCTTCTAACATTTTTTTTTCCTAAAGGAAATATATATGGTCATCTTGTCCCATCACTTTTATTTTTGCATTATTTAAGAAAGAAGATTCTGAACACAAAAGAACAATTATAGAAAAGGGACTTCCGTGTGAGGACAGGGGTGTAGGGTAGCAGGAAAGATCTGGAGGCCCAAGGGGCTGCAGGGGAAGCCCAGAGCTGATATGTAGCTGCACGTAGCATTTCATGCACAGATGAAAGCCTGAAATAAGTCTGAAATTAAGAGAAAAGTAAACTACATAGAATTATTGTGCTTTTTTCACTCCTAGTAATGGAAAATCTATTTTTCCCAGTGAATGTAAATAGAACACAAAGTCATTTCAGGACAAGCTTGTATAATGTTTATATAACATAAACATTTAAAAAATAGTTACTGAGGATCTGTTCCATGTAAGACCCTGTGCTGCTTTTGTCATAAAGTAGCTTCAATAATTTACTGCTTCCATTTCCCCTAAAGTCAGGAACAAGAAAAGGGTGCCCACTTTCACCACTACTATTCAATATTGTTCTGGAAGTTTTGGCCACAGCAGTCAGAGCAGAAAAAGAAATAAAAGGAATCCAAATTGGAAAAGAAGTAAAACTCTCACTCTTTGCAGATGACATGATCCTCTACATAGAAAACCCTAAAAACTCCACTAGAAAATACTAGAGCTAATCACTGAATATAGTAAAGTTGCAGGATATAAAATCAACACACAGAAATCCCTTGCATTCCTATACACTAATAATGAGAAAATAGAGAAATTAAGGAAACAATTCCATTCACCATTGCAACGAAAAGAATAAAATACTTAGGAATATATCTACCTAAAGAAACTAAAGACCTATATATGGAAAACTATAAAACACTGGTGAAAGAAATCAAAGAGGATACTAATAGATGGAGAAATATACCGTGTTCATGGATTGGAAGAATCAATATAGTGAAAAGGAGTATACTACCCAAAGCAATCTATAGATTCAATGTAACCCTTATCAAGCTACCAACGGTATTTTTCACAGAGCTAGAACAAATAATTTCACAATTTGTATGGAAATACAAAAAAACCTCAAATAGCCAAAGCAATTTTGAGAAAGAAGAAGAACTGGAGGAATCAACCTGCCTGACTTCAGGCTCTACTACAAAGCCACAGTCATCAAGACAGTATGGTACTGGCACAAAGACAGAAATATAGATCAATGCAACAAAATAGAAAGCCCATAGATAAATCCACGCACCTATGGACACTTTATCTTTGACAAAGGAGGCAAGAATAAACAATGGATTAAGGACAATCTTTTTAACAAGTGGTGCTGGGGAAACTGGTCAACCACTTGTGAAAGAATGAAACTAGAACACTTTCTAACACCATACACAAAAATAAACTCAAAATGGATTAAACATCTAAACATAAGACCAGAAACTGTACAACTCCTAGCGGAGAACATAGGCAAAACACTTTCCGACATAAATCACAGCAGGATCCTCAGTGACCCACCTCCCAGTATATTGGAAATAAACGCAAAAATAAATAAATGGGACCTAATTAAGCTTAAAAGCTTATGCACAACAAAGGAAACTATAAGCAAGGTGAAAAGACAGCCTTCAGAATGAGAGAAAATGATAGCAAATGAAGCAACTGACAACTAGTCTCAAAAATATACAAGCAACTCCTGCAGCTCAATTCCAGAAAAGTAAACGACCCAATCAAAAAATGGGCCAAAGAACTAAATAGACATTTCTCCAAAGAAGACATACAGATGGCTAACAAACACATGAAAAGATGCTCAACATCACTCTTTATCAGAGAAATGCAAATCAAAATCACACGAGGTACCATTTCACACCAGTCAGAATGGCTGCTATCCAAAAGTCTACAAACAAGAAATGCTGGAGAGGGTGTGGAGAAAAGGGAACCCTCTTACACTGTTAGTGGGAATGCAAACTAGGACAGCCACTATGGAGAACAGTGTGGAGATTCCTTAAAAAACTGGAAATAGAACTGTCATACGACCCAGCAATCCCACTGCTGGGCATACACACCGAGGAAACCAGAATTGAAAGAGACACATGTACCCCAATGTTCATCGCAGCACTGTTTATAATAGCCAGGACATGGAAGCAACCTAGATGTCCATCTGCAGACAAATGGATAAGAAAGCTATGGTACATATATATATACACAATGGAGTATTACTCAGCCATTAAAAAGAATACATTTGAATCAGTTCTAATGAGGTGGATGAAACCGGAGCCTATTATACAGAGTAAAGTAAGCTGGAAAGAAAAGCACCAATACAGTATACTAACGCATATATATAGAATTTAGAAAGATGGTAATGATAACCCTGTATGTGAGACAGCAAAAGAGACACAGATGTATAGAACAGTCTTTTGGACTCTGTGGGAGGGGGTGAGGGTGGGATGATTTGGGAGAATGGCATTGAAACATGTATGATATCATATGTGAAATGAATCACCAATCCAGGTTTGATGCAGGATACAGGACGCTTGGGGCTGGTGCACTGGGATGACCCAGAGGGATGGTACGGGGAAAGAGGTGGGAGGGGGGTTCAGGATGGGGAACATGTGTACACCCGTGGTGGATTCATGTTGATGTATGGCAAAACCAATACAATATTGTAAAGTAATTGGCCTCCAATTAAAATAAATAAATTTATATTTAAAAAAAGAAGTGCCTTTAAGCACTTCTCCATTATTTCTATATTAAAAAAAAATAATGATCTAAAGAAAATGCAGTGTTCAAAATCTGAACTTGAGAAACATGCCAGAAACTTGAGGGCTTCATAAACACAGTCTTCCTAGTTTTTTCTTGTCTTCATCCACCATAAAGGCAGGAATATCTAAAAACTCAATTACCCAGCCTTCCTTTCAGCTAGAAGCTGCATGATGGGATTCTGGCCACTGTGGTGTAAAGGGAAAGCTGTTGGTGCCATATGGTTTCTTTCTGCCAAAGGGCTCTGGAAATGCTACCATCGTCACTAAGGGCGACAGAACTGAAAGCCAGGAGGCTGAGTCCTTAGAGGTATCCTGGGCCACTATACTAGCTGTGGACTGCCTGCTCTGGGACTTCTTGTGATGTGACATGAAGGAAGCCCAGTTCAGTTCAGTTGCTCAGTCGTGTCCGACTCTTTGCGACCCCATGAATTGCAGTACATCAGGCCTTCCTGTCCATCACCAACTCCCAGAGTTGACTCAAACTCACATCCATCAAGTCAGTGATGCCATCCGGCCATCTCATTCTCTGTCGTCCCCTTCTCCTCCTGCCCCCAATCCCTCTCAGCATCAAAGTCTTTTCCCATGAGTCAACTCTTCACATGAGGTGGCCAAAGTACTGGAGTTTCAGCTTTAGCATCATTCCTTCCAAAGAAATCCCAGGGCTGATCTCCTTTAGAATGGACTGGTTGGATCTCCTTGCAGTCCAAGGGACTGTCAAGAGTCTTCTCCAACATCACAGTTCAGAAGCATCAATTCTTTGGCGCTCAGCTTTATTCACAGTCCAACTTTCACATCCATACATGACGACTGGAAAAACCATAGCCTTGACTAGACGGACCTTTGTTGGCAAAGTAATGTCTCTGCTTTTGAAAATGCTATCTAGGTTGGTCATAACTTTCCTTACAAGGAGTAAGCATCTTTTAATTTCATGGCTGCAATCACCATCTACAGTGATTTTGGAGCCCAAAAAGATAAAGTCTGACACTGTTTCCGCTGAAGCCCATCTTTGTTTAAATCACCATTGGTTGGGGTTCCTATTACTCTTAGCTATATGCATACTCTTGAAAGAGAAAGTGAATTCTCTCAGTCGTGTTCAACTCTTTGTGACCCCGTGGACTATAGCCCAACAGGCTCCTCCACCCATGGGATTCTCCAGGCAAGAATATTGGAATGGGTTGCCATTTTCTTCTCCAGGGGATCTTCCTGACCCAGGGATCGAAACCAGGTCTCCCGCATTGCAGGTAGTTGCTTTAACCTCTGAGCCACCAGGGTTAGCTGTATGCATTACTAAATGACTCAAGAATAATTTGGCAATAAGCATGAAAATGGGCTTCCCCCGTGGTGCTAGTGGTAAAGAATCCGCCTGCCAATGCAGGTGAGATGAGATGTGTGCTCAATCCCTGAGTCAGGAAGATTCCCTGGAGGGGGACATAGCAAGCCACTCCAGTATTCTTGCCTGGAGAATCCCATGGACAGAGAAGTCTGGCAGACTACAGTCCATAGAGTAGCAAACAGTTGGATACAACTGAAGCGACTTAGGATGTATGCATGGCAGTGGTATTCACATTCCTAATTGCTGTGGTCAGTCTCCAAGACGGCCCACAGTGATCCCAGCCTTCCTTCACACCCTTGTGCAGTGCCCGGCCACACTCTGCCAGGGTCACTGCTACAGTAAAAATTATAAATTTAGCAATAACTTTAAGATCATTTATATTTACTTTTTATAGAATGTCACATTTTTCTTCTTATACATGACATGTGTTCTGGTCAATTACAATACATATCCTTTATTAAAATTGGAAAATAAAGAAAAAATAAGTTCTAAACTACTTACATAATACTATATGCCAGGTTCTCTTCTATATTCTTCAACTTCATTAACTCACCTTTTTTCTTCAAATAATATTTTGAGATATTATATAATCCTCTTTGCATTTGGAGAAACAGATGAGGTAAAATTCCTGCCCAAGTCTACACACCCCGGAAGTGGTAAGGCTGAGATTTGAACCTATAGATAGGCTGATTCTAGCTTTTGTGATCCTCTCACCACGTAAATGGAGAAGGCGATGGCACCCCACTCCAGTACTCTTGCCTGGAAAATCCTATGGACGGAGGAGCCTGGTAGGCTGCAGTCCATGGGGTCGCTAAGAGTCGGACATGACTGAGCAACTTCACTTTCAGTTTTCACTTTCATGCACTGGAGCAGGAAATGGCGACCCACTCCAGTGTTCTTACCTGGAGAATCCCAGGGACGGGGGAGCCTGGTGGGCTGCTGACTATGGAGTCACACAGAGTCGGACATGACTGAAGTGACTTAGCAGCAGCAGCACCACATAAAAGTTACCTGCAATCCTGCTAACCAGATGAAACTGGCCTCTTTTCTATAGATCTGCTTAAATAGGTGCAATGTGTTAGTTGCTTACTTCTTTAGTGTAACAGGTCAGTTCCTGCTGGCATTCTATCAAAGAACCATCAAAGATGGTTCCTTAAGCATCTTTGCTCCTCCAGTTTTTCACACTTATGTCAATGCTGAATGTCACCTGTATTCTGCTGGTGATGCCGACTCTGTCAGTCACTGTTCACACAGGCAATCAGGACCACTAGAGGGGATACAGTGCAGAAAAATGGTTGGAAAGATCGGAGGAGCAAAAAAGAGAGGTGTTAATTTTACCTAAAGAAGAGTTTGGCAGCCACTAACATGCTGAGACAGGAGAAGCAGGATGGAAGATGCTGCTACCCAGACCCAGCCACAATCATATGCCCTTGAGGCTGCAGGGAGCAGGAAGTTGTGCAGCATTAGAAATGAAGCTAAGCAGACTCTATTACAATATGCCAGCAAAGCTGGAAAACTTAGCAGTGGCCACAGGACTGGAAAAGGTCAGTTTTCTTTCCAATCCCAAAGAAAGGCAATGCCAAAGACTGCTCAAACTACTGCACAATTGCATTCATCTCACATGCTAGCAAAGTAATGCTCAAAATTCTCCATGCCAGGCTTCAACAGTATGTGAACCATCAACTTCCAGATGTTCAAGCTGCTTTTAGAAAAGGCAGAGGAACCAGAGATCAAATTGCCAACATCTGTTCGATCATCAAAAAAGCAAGAGAATTCCAGAAAAAAACATCTGCTTTACTGACTATGCCAAAGCCTTTAACTGTATCAATCACAAACTATGGAAAATTCTTAAAGAGATAGGAATACCAGACCACCTGACCTGCCTCTTGAGAAATCTGTGTGCAGGTCAGGAAGCGACAGAACTGGATATGGAACAGACTGGTTCCAAATTGGGAAAGGAGTATGTCAAGGATGTATATTGTCACCCTGCTTATTTAACTTCTATGCAGAGTACATCATGAGAAATGCTGGGCTGGATGAAACACAAGGTGGAATCAAGATTGCCAGGAGAGATATCAATAACCTCAGATGTGCATATGACACCACCCTTATGGCAGAAAGTGATGAAGAACTAAAGAGCCTCTTGATGAAAGTGAAAGAAGAGAGTGAAAAAGTTGGCTTAAAACTCAACATTCAGAAAACTAAGATCACAGCATCTGGTCCCATCACTTAATGGCAAATGGATGGGGAAACAGTGACAGACTTTATTTATTTGGGCTCCAAAATCACTGCCGATGGTGACTGCAGCCATGAAATTAAAAGACGCTTACTCCTTGGGAGAAAAGTTATGACCAACCTAGACAACATATTAAAAAGCAGAGATTATTTTGCCATCTAGTCAAAGGTTTGCCTAGTCAAAACTATGGTTTTTCCAGTAGTCATATATGGATGTGAGAGTTGGACTATAAAGAAAGCTGAGCCTCAAAGAACTGATGCTTTTGAACTGTGGTGTTGGAGAAGACTCTTGAGAGTCCCTTGAACTGCAAGGAGATCCAACCAGTCCATCCTGAAGGAAATCAGTCCTGAATATTCATTGGAAGTACTGATGCTGAAGCTGAAACTCCAATACTTTGGCCACCTGATGCGAAGAACTAGTTCATTGGAAAAGAACCTAATGCTCAGAAAGACTGAAGGCAGGAGGAGAAGGGGACAACAGAAGATGAGATGGTTCAATGTCATCACTGACTCAATGGACATGAGTTTGAGTAAAACCTGGGAGCTGGTGATCAACAGAGAGGCCTGGCGTGCTGCAGTCCGTGGGGCAGCAAAAAGTCATACACAATTGAGTGACTGAACTGAACTGAACTGGGACTCTATTACATCCTACAGTGGGGAGCATTTTATTATGCTTGTGCAAGCCATCAGGGTTATGTTTCAATCACAATGACTGATAGGCTAACTTCAAAACAATGGCATCAGGAACCTTTATAGTCTTCTTTGCTATGTGTTTAGGATAGGAACTTTTCTAAATTGTCCCTTGACCTGGATGAAAATAAAATGTAGTTAAAAATCAAAAATGAAAAATAAAACATCCTGAAGATGTTATAGGAGTCTGGAAACCCTCCTTTTCAAACCATGTTGCTTGTCAGGGGCTAAGGCTGCTGCTGCTGCTGTTTGTGGGCACTACCTCCAGGAGAAGGGAAATCCTTCTTTCCACTCTGCCAGGGAGGTTGGAAAGATGAATATGCAGACTTCTGCCTCCCTATGATGCCAAGAAGCATAGAAATGTGGAAATGCAACCATGGGGAATGGCCAACAAGCAGACCAGTCTTTAAAACATTTTTCTTCCCTTAACATGTTTTTGTCTAGTTAAATATTCTTCCCACAATTAATGGCTGCATCATGTTCTTTGTTAATTACTAATGCTCTAGTTGTTAAGTTTATTGTTGTCATTTTTAGTGTTAATTTTCCTTATTTTCTTTGAAATTTTAGTTTGAGAGTTTATCTTATGTGAGTGGTTCACCCTCCTCCCCTCCAAGCTTCCATTTTATCAATGTCTTGGTCACCTGCACCCTCCTTTCCCCCACATCTCTAGCCCCAGGCTTGGTCTCAGTTGTGGCTTGAGCTCTTGTCCCTCGGTGAATGGACATATCAGAGACCTAGTCGTCGAGCTGGCAAAGAGTAACACTGTCCTTGCCTCCAGCTTTAGGAAGGATGCCTTGCTCTGTCACCCCACACAAGTCCAACTCTGTACTGCCTGAAGCTTTGGCTCCTGCATATTGCCACGGATTCTCTCATCCTGCTTTTGAATATGATTATGGACTTTCTTTATATTAAAAACTATCATCGCTCTGTTTCCAGTAGAGGGAGGAATGTATAGCACAAATGCATAGTGTCACAGCAATGGTAAATCTGTCTGTACATTTTGCTGATTTACTTGGATTTTCTAGGTAATCATATTACACAAGAATAACAAGAACTGGAGTCACCATTTAATTAGTACTTACTACACTCTGTCATGCACTTTATCTACATGTCAGGACTTGGAAGTGGGCAAAGAGGATTACTGGTGTCTTTTAGTGGAGGGCTGGCCATTGGCCAGGTGACCCTCAGGACATTTTCTGATTCCAGGAATGTGCACTTTCAATTGACTTTCTTTCGACTAGATTATTTTACAACTCCAAAGCGGTAGCTGTTAAGTGGTGAAAAAAAATAGCAATGCAATGTGTGCATAACAAGGTAAATGTATTTTGACTGGTAAATTATAAAGCTTAAGTCAAATGCTCATTTGAAAACAGGTCTTACCATCTTATTGGTTCCCTGAAAAATTGAAGAGTTGAATAAAATCTTTGATATATGTCCATTTTATACTTATATAAGAGTCATAATTTTATTGTTTTGAAAATTGTGCTTTAGCATATGTATCTTCTAATAGGCACAACCTGAGAAAAAGTTATTATTCACATTTAATAGATGAGAAAACTGAGACTCAGATCAAATGGCTTACCTGCTTAGTGTCAGTTTAACTAGTAAGTGGCCAAACTGGAATTTAAGTACCACGTTTGCTGTCTTCAAGATCTATGCTCTTATATATTATTGCCTGCCTTGGAAAACTCCATTTGATGACAAATGATTTTTTTTTTAAATATATTAACATCAGNAGATCTATGCTCTTATATATTATTGCCTGCCTTGGAAAACTCCATTTGATGACAAATGATTTTTTTTTAAATATATTAACATCAGTAAAACAATATCTAAGTGTTTGCCACGTGCCATGCATTGAATTACATGTTTATGTGGATGAACTAATTTAATCAAGATGGGAAAACTGAACCTACAGAGGTTCAATAATTTGCTCAAGATTTTCCATGCTATTTCTGTTTTTAATCTCTTCTTTTTCCTAATGCAGTAGTACTCAGCATAAGTTTGAGTATCTAAAACTGTCCAAGGTTTAAATAGAGGAATTTGAAAAATAGAGCTCAGCTGAAGGTCAAATCATAATGGAGTTTAGCGTATTGAGAAACCATCCCAGCAGTAAGTAAATGACTTTTGCATGGACTCACTAAATCAGTAAGCTCTGCCTGGTACTGCCAAACAGTAATGTTTATAAAAGTCAATATTTGCTAAGGAAATGTTCTCTTTCTATGATTTAGAATATTTAGATGACCTAGTAATATTTTTTAGTAAACTTCCTCATCCCTTTGCCCATAGAGGCAGACAAGGTGGCTTAAAACCCATTCACAGTCTTTCAGCCTTGCTTTCTTCTACACAATGGCTTGAAAACTAAAATACCTTTCTAACAATCTTTCCACTACTGATGACCCAATATTAGCCAATAATATATGTTATTGGATTAAACTTGGAAACTGCATTTAAAAGGAATAAACTAAGCTTCTCTGGTTCAGAAGAGAGAGGAACCATGAGGTGGGTTAGCAACCATCTCTTAAGCATTTGGAGAAAAGCCCCCTGCCAAGAAAGATGGAGCAGAAAGATAGGAGGTCTGACCCTGGGTTCTTGATGGAATCAGGGAGTTCATGCACCAGCCCTCTACAGCCTTATGTGAGAGATCTTATTACATAAAAAATTAGCCCCTTAACTATTCAATCACTTTCAGTTGGTTTTCATTGCTGTTGTTGTTATTATTATTGCTTGCAGCAGAAAGAGGAAAAAAATTAGCAATGGGAGGAAATATATATACAAATCATTTGACGTTTTTCAGTTTTATTGAGGTATCCTTGACAAAACTATAAGATATTTAAAATGTTCATCACAATGATTTAATATGTTTATACACTGAAAGGATTCCTCCCTAGTTAATTCTTCCTATCACCTCACATATATATCTCCTTTTTTCTGGTAAGAACATTTAAGTTCTACTCTTAGCAAATTTCAATTATACCATACAGTGTTAACAACTATAATCACCATGCTACACGTTAGGTCTTCAGCCCTTATCATCATCTAGCTGAATATTTTCTTATATAATTGTTTTAAGTCTACAATTTTAGCCTTTTCATAGGAGGAGAGATTTACTTCTCAAAAGTGAGTAAATTGTACATAAAACTCATTTTGATTGATGCAAGTAACTCATCCTTTTCTATATGGATTGTCCTTATCATCTTGATTATTAACGGAGAGAAGCACAACCATTGTCATTTTCTCAAAAGGAGATGGGTAAGTTGTGGGCAGCTGGTTTTGAATGAACATGTCATTTCATCATACAAGCTTTATTGAATATGCTCATTAAGGTCTTGCACCAGTGGAATTTCATATCTGTCAGAATCCATGATCCCATTCAGTGTACGTGAAATAAAGGTTGACAGTATTAATGCTGTCAGAGGAGAGTCTTCAGAGGACTGCATTTCACCCTCTACAGAAATGTTTTCCTCGATACTGGAGCTACGACATTCCTTTGGCATCATCTCATGGTATGAGGTTTGCCTATGTAGTAAGTCATTTGTTATAAAGTTCCTTAATAAAGAGATCAACTATCATGTATTATTTTTAATTTTTGAGTATATATTACTGGCATTTTAAGAGTTTAGCTAAACTCGTTGTTTAGTCATTCAGTCATGTCTGACTTTTTGTGACCCTGTCATCTGTAGCCCACCAGGCTCCTCTGTCCACAGGGGTTTCCAGGCAGGGTGGGTTGCCATTTTTTCTCCAGGAGATATTCCCGACCTAGGGATTAAACACACATCTGCTGCTTGGCAGGCGGATTCTTTACCACTGAGCCACCTGGGAAGCCCTTTAGGTATTAGCAGGTCTCAGGAAGACAAGTACAAAGCATTATATTGTATTGAACACCTCTTGATCAGCAGAGAAGGAACTAGGAGCAGTGACCTGACTTGGGAGTGGCAAGCAAGCCTAGGATGAGGGCCAGGAGGAGTAAGAGTCTCAGCCCTAATTGCATATGAGTATTCACTAGGTGAGTGGGACACAGTGTTTGAGGAACATGCTTCACAGAACAGAAGAAAGATAAGATCTCCCCAGCTTTCTTCCACTCCACCCATGAGCTCACGTGTGTCCTGCTTCTCCTTCCTTGCATCACTCCCATCATACTGGAATCACTCTGCCTTCCCCTGTCTGAACCTAGTCCCCCCACCATGCCCTGAACCCTAGCCCTTTGGTGCATGCTCTGACCTTGCTCAGTACATCATCCCTCCTCTTTCCTCTGTCCTCATTTCATTCCCTATAGCATTTATATGTATCTAAGGTTTGTCAACCCCACACCTTGCTTCTCATCACCATCCTCTCTTCCCTTTCTAAAGCTAGTGTTCTTTATGCATTTTTGAATGTCTATCTCCACTTCTGTACCTCCCACTCTCTCCTTGCTAAGCCTGCCTTCTGCCACCATGGCTCCACTGCAAATGTTCCAGCCACTCTGGCTTCACCAGCCATCTCGTCATGCACTTGCCAGCTGATGTGATCCAGCCTTGTTGCCTCTCAGCCTCATCTCCTGTACTCTTCCCCCTTAGTCCTGCTCATCCAGTCCCACCAACCTCCTTTTTATAATTCAACCTGCACAAATCCTTGTCCATTTCCAGGCCTGGGTACTTGTTCTTCCCACAGCCCCAGATTATCTCCCCATTCTCTCAGACAGCTGATTCATTCTCATCTCTTGGGTCTTGGCTCAGATATTCACTCTCAGAGAGGCCTTTCCTGAACGATACATGGTGTGTGATCTTGGTATCATCACTCAGTGAGCTGGGTTCATAGGAGCTCTGCTAAGAGGAGGGAATGATGGGTAGAGCTGCTCATCAAACTGCTCACATATATTCCCTCATTAACTGAAGAGGGAAACCTCGGGCTGAGCCTACAAGTGGGGAGTAAAGGCCTTAGGTTTGCTCTTAAACTCTAGATCAATTCATCATTTATCAGACACCCAAAGTGCCTAACTGAGTTAGGTGTTAGGTTAAAAATATGAACAATGTATATATCAAATATATGTATGTATAAATAAACATTGTTACTGGGGTCCAGCCCCGGTGGATCCAGGGTAATTCGAAGGGGAGACGGAATCGGCATCCTAGGAAAAAGCTATCTAATTAAAAGTATAAAGAGAGATTAGAAAGGAATAGTGTAGTAGGAAAATTAGTGGAGAAAAAGATGCTGAATAACTTGGTTTATGTGGGATACCAATAAAGCTTCGAGACAAGAAGCTTGCACCACCTACATAGGCCACAGGTGTCTTTCTGCTCTCCTGAAGGAGAGGAGGCTCTGAGGCATCCCTGGTCCGATCTTAGAAGCCCAGGCAAAACTAGCAGTCTTGGTGAGTACCCGCGCTCCAGATAGGAATACAGCCAGAAAAACGGAGAACAAGAAAGAAACAACACGGGGGAGTCAGTCTTTCCAGAAACTTACCCGTTTTCTTTATTTTCAGGTTTGCTTATATACTTTTTGTTATACATAAGGATGAATACAGAGTCACGTGGGGTCAGCAGACCTGACCCTTGTCAAAACCAGGTGCTTCATATAAAATTATACAAAGGTCTTAGGGGTTTTACATTATCTTCTGGCCATGAGGCCTGCTGACATTTTATGACCCTTTCTGATAACGGTCAGTCAAAAGAAAACTTATTTTTTCCAGGGGTGATTTTTTCTTAAACCAGGTGCCACCCTCCAAATAAAGTTGCATTCCTATAGGATGAGGGTGTAGTGGGTTACAATCAAGAAAGGAATTTACTTAGCCTAAGGTTTAACATGATTAATCTTAAAGGTTAATACTTATTTCTCCTATATCCTAGTTATATTCATTATAAGGGCAGGGAATATGGAGATTTAGCAGTAAATATTGGCTCAACAAATGAAAAACCCTTCACCAATATAATTTCTAATCAACCCACTAATACTATACTAATAATTTTGTAACTTCTCACAAGAATCTGTATACAGAAAGTTTAAAGCATCTCATGCCTCCCACAGTTGGTAGGCTATAAACAATCACATGTGGCCAGACGAACCTGCTCAGGCAGGCTAGAGAACCTTCAGAGGAGTTTGTAAGTTGAAACACTCTTGTCACGCCCAGGAATTTTTATTAACTGGAGCTGCAAGTTAACTCCTTTTCTGAGAGAGGTAATGGGGGTCAGCCCCCCATAAAGTCAGAGGTATAGGTGAGAGCATAAAACAGTAAAGTAGGCACTCTGGTTTTGGGGGTGGATGCTTGGGAACAGGGGGTCTCCTGAGGCTCAATCCCACCTTTGCTTAATGCCGAGCCTCCTTCCTCATGACCTTTGCCACGGGTGGAGTTCCTCACACTGGCTCCCGGCACATAGTAATTTACTAAGCAGAGATATACACAAGTTGGCAGTGGGGGACAATCAGTTGTCTGGGGGTGCTGGGAGATTCAAAGAAGAGTAAAAATATTAAATAGGCCTAAGACTTATCACATAAAACAGGGAAAGCAATCCCAAGTTGAGGAAATAGCACATGCAAAAGTACAGGGAGATTCCTCATGAATATTCAATATGGTGGATAGAGGTGACGTGAAGACCCACCTCCACCATTCCTCTCCCTGACAAAACAAAAATACTTAGCATCCCTGTGACTTTTACAAAGTTGGCGCAAACTTTTGAGGAGAACATTTTATATGGATTTTGAACTAACTTTATTTTGGAGTAAATAATTTATGGCTTGCTGTGATAGATGGCTACTAGGATAACTTAACACTTCTGAATATTAAATTTCAACTTGCCGGGAGCCAGCATGAGGAACTCTGCCCATGGCAAAGGTCATGAGGAAGGAGGCTTTGGCATACACAAAGGCGGATCGAGCCTCAGGAAACCCCCTGTTCCCGAGCATCTACCCCCAAAACCAGAGTCTACCTACTTTACTGTTTCATGCTCTCACCTATACCTCTGGCTTTACGGGGGGCTGACCCCCATTACCTCTATCAGAGAAGGAATTAACTTACAGCTCCAAGTCAATAAAAATTCCTGGGCATGACAAGAGTGTTTCAACTTACGAACTCCTCTGAAGGTTATCTAGCCTGCCAGGTTTGTCCGGCCACATGTGATTGTTTACAGCCTCCCAATCGTGAGAGGCACAAGATGTTTTAGACTTACTAAAGGCAGATTCTTTTGGGAAGTTAGAAATTATTAGTATAGTGGGTTGATTAGGAATTATATTGGTGAAGGGTTTTTCATTTGTTGTACCAATAATTGTTGCTAATTCCCTGCCCTGGGTGTGACAAGGGTGTCTCAGGTCAAACCTCTCTGCTGACAGACTAGCTTGTGTGACAACCTCTCAACCAAAAACAGCACAGAGAGTTTGGAGTATTTTGAAAGTCTTAATTAGCATAGGGCTTTTCTCATTGTTGAGTAAATGATTGCCACCAGGCCTCCATATCCTTAGGCACCTGGGAATATATTAATCAATGTATTTGGAATATAGAAAAGGAAATATAGTAGTTTTTGATGTTAGCAATACTAGACTTTTTGAGTTAATGAATTTTCTCTTTTGTTATAGATCACTGTACTTTGTTATAAGTCACTGTGTCCTTGCTATGTAAAAATGTAACTTTATCACTATCTTAAGACTAAATAGATCTTAAGAGGAACACTGGTGAAGGGTTTTCATTTGTTGGGCTGATGTTTGCTGCTAAATCTCCATATTCCCTGCCCTTATAATAAATATAACTAGCATATAGGAGAAATAAGTATTAACCTTTAACATTAATCATGTTAACCTTAGGTTAAATAAATTCCTTTCTTGGTTGTAACCCACTACACCCTCACCCTATAGGAATGCAACTTTATCTGGTACCTTCAGAGGGTGGTGCCTGGTTTAAGAAAAAACACCCTTGGAAAAAATAAGTTTTTTGGTTATCAGAAAGAAAGGATCATAAAATGTCAGCAGGCCTCATGGCCAGAAAATGATGTAAAACCCCTAAGACCTTTATGTATACTTTTATGTGAAACACCTGATTTTGATAAAGGTCAGGACTGCTGACCCCCACGTGACTTTAAAGATTTCCATTTGTCTCTATGTGTAACAAAAGGTATATAAGCAAATCTGAAAATAAAGAAAAACAGATCAGTTTCTGGAAAGACTGATTCCCCCAGGTCATTTCTTTCTTGCTCCCCGTTTTTCTGGCTGAATTCCCATCTGGACCGTGGGTGCTTGCCATGTCTACTTACTTGCCCTGGCTTTTAAGTTCCACGTGAGAAGGAGCCCAAGGAGGGGCACCTTCCAATATTCAAGTGGCACTGGTGGCCCAACGTAGATGGTGCAAATTCCTTGTCTTGGAATTTTATTGGTATCCCACATAAACCATGTTATTCAGCCTCTTTTTCTCCACTAATATTTCCTACTACACTCTCCGTTTCTAATCTCTCTCTATCTGTAATCAAATAAGTTTTTTCCTAGGACGCCTACTCCATCTCTCCTTTGAATTACCCTGGATCCACCGGGGCTGGACCCCGGCATCAACTCATATAACAGTTCCAGTCATGGAAGAGAGAAAGATTAGAGGTAGACGGGTAAATTAACTGGACTGGAAAATGGACAGGAGGGAGATAGGAGGTAGATGCCAAGGAATCTGGTGGAGAACTGGGGTGGTGTTTCTTTTTCAAAGTTTTGGTTGGATGATGTATCCAGGTTTCAGGGGTGACCTGGGAAAGCCATCCTCATGGCTCTATATGAAATTTTGATTTTATTATAATAACAGTAATTACTGAAAATGTACTATGAATTAGATATTATTCCCTGTTTTTTTTTTTTTTTATATTATCTTTATCCTGGAATTGATACTTCTGAACTGTGGTGTTGGAGAAGACTCTTGAGAGTCCCTTGGGCTGTAAGGAGATCAAACCAGTCCATCCTAAAGGAAATCAGTTCTGAATATTCATTGGAAGGACTGATGCTGAAGCTCTAATACTTTGGCCACCTGATGTGAAGAACTGACTCATTGAAAAGACCCTGATGCTGGGAAAGATTGAAGGCAGGGGAAAAGGGGACAACAGAGGATGAGATGGTTGGATGACATCACCGACTCAATGGACATGGGTTTGAACAAGCTCCAGGAGTTGGTGATGGGCAGAGAAGCCTGGCATGCTGTTGCAGTTCATGGGGCTGCAAAGAGTCGGACTTGACTGAGTGACTGAACCCTGACTGAGTGACTTACCCTGGAAGGAAAGTATGAGAAACTTGAGATTGGGAGAAGTTAATTTACTTACTCAAGATAATACAGCAAGTAAATCTATGTTGTCAAGATCTACAGCAAGTAGATTTTTTTCATGCTTTCCTACCATATAAGGGGGACAACTCCTACTTCTTTCTTAGCAGGCTCAGTTTACTTTGCATCCCATTTTCAAATCTAATCACAGCTCTGCTTCAACAATCCTCTCCAACTCTTGTGATGCAAAGGACACTGAAGAATTACACAGCTATTCTATTTTAATAATGCTTCTGCCTTAGTATAACTGGTTTTTCTTCTAGCATAGATTGAACTTCTGCAAATATGAGGTGCTTTCTTTGCACCTGAACACTGTCCACCCACCACAGTCAGTTTATTCCTGGAGTCTATTTCATGCCTCTCCAGAGAGAATTTACTACTGTATCTATCGTGGTTTCTGTTGTTCTCAACTGAACACTCCTAGGTGGGCTAAGGGAATGGAATTATTGCCAGATATTAGAAGATTTATAAAATCATTGGAAGGGCTATAAGAAGGGCTCTAGGCTGAGAAACCTAGGGTCTAGGTTTCTAGAAGCAACTCCCAATATCCAAAATCACACAGCTTCTGCATGGCCAGAAACTTCACAATCTCTTCTTGACATTTACAGACTACTGACAGGAGAACCTTAATATCTTTGCCCATCCACAGGCACAGAATGAAAGCCCCCCACCCTTTCTCTCCACTCAGGACCAGTTTCATGAGCAAGCAACCCATGCAGCCAGTTAAGGTTCAACACTTAGAAGGGCATCCCTTTAGAAGTTTAATGCTCTGAGGTTGCCATCTTGAAATTCTTGATTTAAAATTTATATTTTGAGAAGTCCTTTAGGATAGTGGATTATGCGCTGGGAGCTTGGATCTTCCTCCTGCCGCCTGCCTGGGACAAGTTCTCCGCCAGCCCATCCCCTACACTCTAGCGCCCCAAGCCTCCCTTTCCCTGCTACTGCCCAGTGACCATCGCCTTCCAGCCCTAGATGGAGACCTGGCCCCAGGTGCCAGGAATATTGGTATTGATTCCCATCAGGTGCATGCGCTGCTTCACCAGGTGCTGGGCAGCTCAGCACCGTCTGCCTCCCTGCCTGGCAGGTAGCTGCACCCACGGTTAGTGGCAGGGGTGAGCCTCTTAACTGCCTTTATCTGGGCGTCTGGGGCCTCTGAGCGTGGAGGTGGCAGTACTTTCAAGGGTCACTCATCCTCTGTGGGTTAGAGTGCCAGCCCGTAGAAAAAAGGGATCTCTGAATTGACTTCTGGAAGCTTCTGTTGGTCCAGCAATCTGTGGGAAAAGAAACCGAGCAGGCAGTGAGTACGTAGTCATGGACAGGGACCCTGGGACGGTGAGTATCTTACGGTCCTTGATTTCTGGGATTACACATTAAATAGCAAACAGAGGGGTTTAAAAAAAAACAAACACGAAACCACCTTGATAAATTGTGGAAAAGACCACAAAAGGAAGATAAAAGTCCTCTCCCCCCCACCTTTTTTTTCTACAGGGGCCTCGTGTTTTCATTTTATATTGGGCCCCACAAATTCTGCACTAGCCCAGTCTCCAATTAATTTAGCCTTAATCCAGGGGCTTGATAAGTGCATCTTATTAGTGGAATCCTAATTACATCCTAAACTGTTTATAAGGAGGTCTGGAAAGCTCAGTTTCTAGCTTTCTAACCTGAGTAGTAAGTGAAAGCTCTGGAGAACAGGAAGGAGATTGGAATTCCCCTTGAGTAAGAAGGACAGCCTGTGCTGTCTGGCGCTGGCACTGCATCAGCAGCCTGGCAGGACTGCTACCTCCTTGGCACACTAGACTCCATGGCACAGGGGCAGAATCTGGTTCATTCACCCCATTAAACCCAGTTCAAAATGTAGGGCCTGTCACACAGTAGGATCCCAGGATTTACAGAACTGAATTTCTAATCATCAATTTTTGTATGTTCTAGTTATTAACCTATACATCTAATGTATATTCTTTCTTACTGTAGTTCATATTGAGATCTTCATTACTGGTGACAAATTCATATTCAGATACAGTAGGTTAGTAAAAATAAAAATAAGCATATGGATTATACTTAGTGATTTATTTTCATGTACTGAGCATAGCTAATTACAAACATAATACTGTATGTCTACTCTGCTTAGTGAATTAAATTACCATACCACTATGAAAACATTAATAATGTTTACCCAGCCATAGAAATCACCAATATGAAGTTACATTCCCTCTGTTCTTCACTTTTTGAAATTCACAAACTGGAATTAATTTCAAAAAGAAAGTGTCTGGCCGAAGAGTATTAAAAGAGTATTAAAATATTCTATGGAAAAATTAGTTTGATTTAAAACAGGAATACCCTGCACAGAATCAAAACTTTTCATCTACTTCTTACCATCTCTAAAATGGAAAGTATTACCACCAAAAGGTTTTAATTAAAAAGGCTTTTAGCATGTGTGTGTATAAAAAATGTCTCTTAATTACAAAGATTAAAGTTAAAGCCTATACCTGAGATTTAATTTTCAGTCTAAAGGTGAATAAATCAATGACAGTGAGGACAGTTGGAAATATGCAGGATAATTAGACTATCCAAAGCAATTAGGGAAGCAAGCTACTCTTCCCAGAACTTATCTGTCTATCCAGGAAGTGTGGGACAGAGGGCTTATTCAAAATTTAGTTAAATATCATAGGTTAAAACAGTTCTTTGGGATCTTCATCCTTAAATGTTCTTTTCAGGAGCTGCAGCATGAAAATCTGGCCTGACAGTCTGACAGGCCATGAATTATTACTAGATTAAGTTATAACTCAGAGCAAATGAGTTACTTAAGGAGAGTCAGTGAGGCAATTGTGTGGGTAACTGACTGTGATTGCCTGAAGCACAGTCTGGCCTTTGAGCCAAATCAGGGAATAAATGGAATTCTGGTTCACTCAGGAGAGGTGGACCAGAGTGTTGACTTTTACTATCCAGGTAATCTTGTCTTTCACATCAATTTGAAGGCAGGATTTATCCTAATCCATTGTGCCTCTAAATTAAACAGTTACCCTGACAAAGTGGTACTATGGTACAACTATAAATTATAGCAACAGGGTTATGAAGCCAGATAATCCAGGGTAATCTTCCCATCTCAAAATCCTTAATTATATTTGCAAAGTCTGTTGGCCATGTAAAGGCAATATTCATAGGTTCTAGGGATAAGGGCATGCTGACTTTGGGGGGAAGGGATGTTATTCAGCCTAACATACCCCTTGTCTGAAAATTTGCTAAAACTGAAATCTATTTACTACTATCTCTAAACAGACCATCAAAGGATGGAGATTCCAAAGACCTACTTTCGTTATGACTAGCAACTATAAACCTAGGTTTCTAAAGAAGTTTATTTTAAAAGAGAGCTGTTTGGGGGAACATCTGACAACATAATTCCTGTTTTTAGATTAATAGAGTCTTCAAAAATCCTAAGGTTCAGGTTTGAATTAAATTTATCATATTCATTTTGTATGTTATTGAATTTCTAAGTTATCGTGTGCTTCTGCATTCTTTTGAATTAATTTATTTTTGGTTGCAGTAGGTCTTCATTGCTGCGAGCCAGCTTTCTCTGGTTGCAGTGAGTGGGGGCTACTGTCTAGTTTCAGCGCTTCTTGTTGCTGTGGCTTCTCTTGTTGTGGAGCACAGGCTTTAGGGTGCACAGGCTTCAGTAGTTGCATGCTTGGGCTCAGGAACTGTGGTGCACAGGCTTAGTTGCCACATGGCAGGTAGGATCCTAGTTCCCAGACCAGGGATTAAACACTTGTCCTCTGCATTGCAAGGTGAATTCTTAACCACTGGACCACCAACGAAGCCCCTTCTGCATGTTTTTGATCAGCCATGTGCAAGCTGTAAGACCTTGGATCTGGAATGATTCAACATTATTCATTTTTTAGCACCCTAGGGCTGATAGGTTACACTTTGAACTAGATTTTGGGTGAATTAATACATTTTTAAAATGAATTTGCACTTGGCATATCATTTAGCATATCATGACTTTGAGCATAGTTATTGAATTTTTGTTGCTTAAGTTTTAATGAAATAAGTACCCTATTTCAGAACTCTAAATACAGGGCTACCCCATCTTTACTGTGTATTTCACTAAACAATTTTGTTTGTCTTTTTTTGTTAAATATTTTGGTGAATTAGAAAATGTAGCCTTTAATACTTCTCTTCAACTGGAACTGTTTTCTACTGTCGTTTTCAGTGTTAGTTATAATGTTTATGGTTGTACTTGGGACTCATAGCTCTAGTTCTTTTGGTTCTGAAGTGCCTGTGATATGCTTAGCACTTCTATTGAGCACAGACTCGATACCAAACACAATGCCAAGGGACAAGTGAATATAAAGAAGTCTAAGACTTGTTCTGCCTTTCCTTTGTACTGAGACCTGGACTTTTTTTATCTTAATCTCCAGCATTTGTTCAACTCTCTGGCACAGAGTTCAGAATTACTGTGTTCTGTTTTGTTTAAAAGAATTATTGAGACATAGTTTTTCCAGTAGTCATGTATGGATGTGAGAGTTGGACTATGAAGAAGGCTGAGCACCGAAGAATTGGTGCTTTTGAACTGTGGTGTTGGCGAAGACTCTTGAGAGTCCCTTGGGCTGCAAGGAGATCCAACCAGTCCATTCTGAAGGAGATTAGCCCTGGGATTTCTTTGGAAGGAATGATGCTAAAGCTGAAGCTCCAGTACTTTGGCCACCTTATGCGAAGAGTTGACTCATTGGAAAAGACTTTGATGCTGGGAGGGATTGGGGGCAGGAGGAGAAGGGGACGACCGAGGATGAGATGGCTGGATGGCATCACTGACTCGATGAACCCAAGTCTGAGTGAACTCCAGGAGTTGGACAGGGAGGCTTGGCGTGCTGCGATTCATGGGGTCGCAAAGAGTCAGACATGACTGAGCGACTGAGCTGGACTGAACTGAGTTGACCTTATATTAGCTTGTATGCCTGTAAACATAATGATTGGATATGTACATATTGCTAAATGATCACTGTAGGATAAAGGAGTTAGAGAAGGTGAGGTTCAGAAAAAGAATGAGACCGGCACTTTAGAGGAACAGATCACCTTTAATGAGGCAAGAAGGGGCAGCAGTCAGATTAGTGAGCTGCTGCACTAACCCAAGAAAAGAGTAAGTATATGTGGAAAGCTCCTGTCTTAAGGGGGCCTGTTCTTCTCCAAGGTTGTTTGGAGTAGTTGTCTCTTAAAGGGCTGGGGCAAGAAATTCTGGAGATCCAGAGGCTGGACTGGCTGGGAGCTGGGCATAATCAACCTTGATGTCCATTTTTTTTCTTCCTGTGATAGAGTTCTTTGTTTTGCATAGAATGGTGGGGAGGACCTGGAGGGAAGTTTTAACTCCAGGCTATTTTGAGCCATTTAACTTTGCTTCAGTCACCATAATAAGTCTAGTTAGCATCAGTCACCATGCTGCTGCTGCTGCTGCTGCTGCTAAGTCACTTGAGTCCGACTCTGTGCAACCCCATGGATGGCAGCCCACCAGACTCCCCGATCCCTGAAATTCTCCAGGCAAGGACACTGAAGTGGGTTGCCATTTCCTTCTGCAATGCAGGAAAGTGAAAAGTGAAAGTGAAGTTACTCGGTCGTGGCAGACTCTTAGCGACCCCATGGACTGCAGCCTACCAGGCTCCTCCATCCATGGTATGTTCCAGGCAAGAGTACTGGAGTGGGTTGCCATACATAGTTATAAAAGATTTTTTTCTTGTGATGAGATCTTTTACGATCTATTCCTTTAGCAACTTTCAAATATGCAATATAGTATTATTAAAAATAGCCACCACACTGTACATTACATCCCCATGATTTGCTTATTTTATAAGTAAGAGTTTACACCTTTTGATTCCCTTCACCCATTTTGTCACTCCTCTGTAAATATCTATTTAATGAAAATTTTTTCCTTAAGAAGTAGTTGTTGAATGAGCTACTTATAACTGAGATGACTGAGATAGAATGCTTCTGTCTTCAGATCACTTCTAAGTGGTGTGATAGAGGTGTGAACAGGGTGTAAAGAGACCCACCACTTCATCAAAGAGAGTCAGAGAAGGCTTTGTAGAAAAGCAGTCATGTGAGTGAGGTCTGGGAGAAAATAAGTTTGCAGAATAACCACTTCTGTTAATTTACTTGTTTCTTCTCACTGCTTAGTGTTGATGGGGAAGTCTTCATTTTGTCTCTGTAATTGCATTTGGAGGAATGTTGGGTTTGTCTCTGTCCCAGCTCCACTGGAAGGAGCAGGAATGGAGTGACTTCTTGGAAAATTACAGGGAGCAGAGCCAGATGCATCTCGGCCCTCCCAGGGAGGAAGGAGACCACAGAGATGAGAAGAAACGGGGCCAAATGTATGAAGAAACAAAGGAGGAACCAGGAAGCAACTTCTTAGTTAAGAATATGTTTATAAAATGTCACTGTATTTGAGAATGTGTTCTTTGTGAATGTATGTTCCATGAATATATCCTTTTTCTTTTCACCACATCTTGTGGTGGCACAGATTGTAAAGAATCTGCCTGCAACGTGGGAGACAGGGTTCAGTCCCTGAGTTGGGAAGATCCCTTAGAAAAGGAAATGGCAACCCACTTCAGTATTCTTGCCGGGAGAATCCCATGGTTTCTGGAGCCTGGAAGGCAATAGGCCACATAGTCGCAAAGAGTTGGACAAGACTGAGAAACTAACCCTTCCACTTTGTCTCTCTCTGGGAAGCAGTATATACTGACCCTCATCTTCATCTTGCTCCTAGTAAAAGTCCTTTTTCTCTGTCCCTGCTTTTTCCAAGTGCAGCAGCGGGAATCTGGTTAGAGACAAATAAAACATTCCTTAAAATGCTGTTATGAAAACAAAATGAAACTGGTGAACTAAAAGTTTACATAATTTTTAAAAAGCTCTTAAAGCTATCCCATCCAATATGAATTGTTGTAAACTTTATAAATAGTTCAAAGGAACAAGAAAATTTGGCAAACTGACCTCGTGGAAAGTCTTGGCTTTCTGCAGCTGACTTTTGGCAAATTGACCTAGAGCCAGTGTTGAAGAATTAACACACATTTACCTAGCAAAAATGGGAAATGGTATTCTAGGTACAGAGACAAGAGCAGAAGAAATGTTTGGCAGGGATGGGTATGTTTGTTTATTCACTAAATATTTTAGAGCACAAAACCTGCCCTTGTGAACAGTTGTACCCTCATGAAACTTATGTTGTCTCTTTTGTATAAATGTCTGCCAAATTATTGATTTTAACTCTCTCTCTCTCTCTCTCTAGAGAGAAGCTTTTTAGATATTGGATATTAATTGTAGCGGGAAAACAGTAGAGATAGAAGGTAGAATGATTGTAATTGAAGTGAAACAAACTATGCTTTTGTCTGAAGAAAAAAGATTCCAGAAATTGAACAAAATTGCAATAGAAAGATAAAAAGCAGAAATGGAATATGAAAGCAATGAGGCAAACAAAAAATAATGAGTAATGTTAAGAGGCAGGTTTTATAAAAGTCCACTAAAATAGATAAGTGTTCGGCGAGTTCTGACGAAGAAAAGGAAAGAGAGAAAACACAAATGCAGAGGGAGGCTCAAGAGGGAGGAAACATACATAATTATGACTGATTCACAGTGTTGAATGGCAGAAACTAATACAATAGTTTAAAGCAACTTTATTCCAATTAAAATTTTTTAAAAAGATGACTAAGGTATTCCCATGAGGTATTATTAAACAAGAGGTATTATTAAACAAGTCAGAGAAATGTATATGATTTCATTTTTTTTAAAGGATAAATTTAAAAGGCTAAATCTCCCTTTTAAACCTGCCATCATCATCATCATTATCATCATCCCCACCATCAGTCTATGCCTGTCTGTATATGTGCATTAAACTGGTAAGCACAGAGAAAGGTTAGCACTGATGACCGGGACTGAAGACTGGGTGAAAGTGGACAGAGCTGGAATTAAGAAGGCAATCTCCTCTCTTTAAAGAGGTAGCAATAAAAATAGCATGGGTGATAAGATCTCATGAAACTTATATACTTACAAGATCATTGATATGTAATTGATGGATATCTCAGGGTAGAATTTCAGGTGAGTTTTATTTTCCTGTATCTTTATATATCGTTTAACATTTTACAATAAACATTTTTACTTAAATAAATGGGGGAGAGACCAATGAGCTTTTTCATTGTACAAAAATTAAAAAGCTTCCTGAATGATTCTGTTGATTAGCTAAGCTTCATCATTAGGATTCAACTTAGGAAGCTAAAAAAAAAAAAAAAAAAAGGAATTTCAATCACCAGAAAGCAGAGTGTCAAGAAAGCACTTCTGAAAAAGGGATCGTGCTGGGACCCCAGAAACCACTCACCCTGGATCATTTCCTACTTGTAGCATGCTAAGACTGCTCTGAGGGAAAATGATGATCAGATAGGATGCAAGGTATCTGGGGAATATGTGGGTTGACTCCTGGTAAACGTTAGTGTGTGGTTCAGGTGCTGGCTTCTGATATCGGAATGTTCTGGGTTGGGTACCGGGCAGCTAGTGGAGAAGTGTGTGGCAGGAAAGCAGTGATGCCCGGGAGTGGGGCAAAGGCCTTGTTGCCAAGCAGACTGGAGTTTGAATCTGGGCCCTGCCACTCACTAGACACATGAGCTTGGACTCATTACTCCACCTACCTGGGCCTGAGTTTTCCTGTTAGGAAAGTGAGGATAATCAGGCCTCCATGGCGGGCTTGTTGTGAGGAAGGGAGGCTATGTTGATACTGAAGGTGGTCCAGCCAGTGTAGTATATGTATAAGCTTGTAGGAAAGCTCAAGGCCCTGGTCCTGGGAGAGCCCATTGCTCAGCTTAGTGGGTAATAAAGGGAGAGGAGCATCAACAAGGCTTGAAGCAATGCAGGCCCTGGGAAAGGAGAGAGGCTCAGGCAAGCCTAGCTAAGGCTAAGCTAATCTTGCCCTCCAGATTCAGTTTCCTATACCTTGTCTCCTGCATCACATTAGTAAATTATTATGGATTGGAATTAGGTGACTGAGATGGACTGACATTTTTTTTAACTTTTAGAGTTTTCATTTAAAAAATTTTGGGCAGCAATAAAAACAAAAAATACAACTGCAAATATTACGAGTGATGAAGGATATATAAACATTAGTCGTGACTGACCATGGTTTCATGGACTGTAGCCTGCTAGGTTCTGCTGCCCATAGCATTTCCCAGGTAAGAATACTGCAGTGTGATACCATTTTCTACTCCAGGGATCTTCCTGACCTAGGGATCGAATCTCTCTTGTGTCTCCTGCGTTGGCAGGCAGGTTCTTCACCACTAGTGCCACCGGGAAAGCCCCTAGATAGAGATTAAAAATGTAGTGAAATTGACCACATACAACTTTGCCATTAAATCTAGATAGAATGGATTGTTTAAGCTAACCAATGTTTTAGCACTCTAACCCAAATTTAAAGTGTCTCCTTAGTTTAAAACTTTTTTCTCTCTACTCATTATCAGTTGTTGGTAAAGTGGCAACAAATAAGTTTCTACTTGCGTCAAGACAATCTAGTGGCCATAACCCATCCATCAGAATAGGCACCTGGGGAGAGGAAGAATGTATTGTCCAATGCTAATTCAGTCATTTCCCTTATTAACATTGTTTGCTACAGGTGAAAAAGGAATTCTGTGTCGGTTAGAATCAAAAGACATACTTCCAAATGATGTAAGAAAAATAGTGAATTAGGATAGCTAATCTTTGACTAAAAAGTTTTGATTAATGATATAATATTTTAAAAATGTATTACCTGAATCATATATTCATGTTGATATTTGGCAGGAACCAATGCAATACTATAAAGTAATTATTCTTCAATTAAAAATAAATAAACTTAAAAAAAATAAAAAGCATACATTACCTGTATAGCATTAAAGCTGTAAGTTCAGTTCAGTTCAGTCACTCAGTCGTATCTGACTTTTTGCGACCCCATGGACTGCAGCATGCCAGGCTTCCCTGTCCATCACCAACTCCCAGAACTTGCTCAAATTCAAGTCCATTGAGTCAGTGATGCCATCCAACCATCTCATCCTCTGTCATCAGCTTCTCCTCCCGCCTTCAATCTTTCCCAGCATCAGGGTCTTTTACAATGAGTCAGTTCTTCACATCAGGTGGCCAAAGTATTGGAGTTTCAGCTTCAGCATCAGTCATTCCAGTGAATATTTGGGACTGATTTCCTTAAGGATGGACTGGTTGGGTCTCCTTGCAGTCCAAGGGACTCTCAAGAGTCTTCTCCAACACCACAGTTCAAAAGCATCAATTCTTCGGTGCTCAGCTTTCTTCACAGTCCAACTCTCACATCCATACATGACTACTGGAAAAACCATAGCTTTGACTGGATAGACCTTTGTTGGCAAAGTAATGTCTCTGCTTTTTAATATGCTGTGTAGGTTGGTCCTAGCTTTTCTTCCAAGGAGGAAACATCTTTTAACTTCATGGCTGCAGTCACCATCTGCAGTGAGTGATTTTGGAGCCCCCCAAAATAAAGTCTCTCACTGTTTCCATTGTTTCCCCATCTATTTGCCGTGAAGTGATGGGACCAGATGCCATGATCTTAGTTTTCTGAATGTTGAGTTTTAAGCCAATTTTTTCACTCTTCTCTTTCACTTTCATCAAGAATCTCTTTAGTTCTTCTCTTTCTGCCATAAGGGTGGTGTCATCTGCATATCTAAGGTTATTGATATTTCTCCCAGCAATCTTGATTCCAGCTTGTGCTCCATCCAGTCTGGCATTTCACATGGTGTACACTGCTACTGCTGCTGCTACTAAGTCGCTGCTTCTGTTGTGTCTGACTCCATTCGACCCCATAGACAGCAGCCCACCAGGCTCCTCTGTCCGTGGGATTCTCCAGGCAAGAATACAGGGTGGGTTGCCATTTCCTTCTCTAATGTATGCATGAACGCTAAGTCGCCTCAGTTGTATCCGACTCTGCAACCCTATGGACAGCAGCCCACCAGGCTCCTCTATCCATGGGATTCTCCAGGCAAGAATACTGGAGTGGGCTGCCATTTCCTTCTGAAGTGTACTCTACATATAAGTTAAATAAGCAAGGTGACAATATACACCCTTGACATACTCCTTTCCCAATTTGGAACCAGTCTGCTGTTCTATGTCCAGTTCTAACTGTTGCTTCCTGACCTGCATACAGATTTCTCAAGAGGCAGGTCAGATAGTCTGGTATTCCCATCTCTTTAAGAATTTTCCATAGTTTGTTGTGATCCACACAGTTAAAGGCTTTAGTGTAGTCAATAAAGCAGTAGATGCTCTTCTGGAACTCTTGCTTTTTCAATGATCCAACGGATGTTGACAATTTTATCTCTGGTTCCTCTGCCTTTTTTAAATCCAGCTTGAACATCTGGAAGTTCACTGTTCATGTGCTGTTGAAGCCTAGCTTTGAGAATTATGAGCATTACTTTACTAGTGTGTGAAATGAGTACAATTGTACGGTAGTTTGAGCATTCTTCAGTATTACCTTTCTTTGGGATTGGAATGAAAACTGACCTTTTCCAGTCCTGTGGCCACTACTGAGTTTTCCAAATTAGCTGGCATATTGAGTGCAGCACTACCACAGCATCATCTTTTAGGATTTGAAATAGCTCAACTGGAATTCTATCACCTCCAGTAGCTTTGTTCATAGTGATGCTTTCTAAGGCCCACTTGGCTTCACATTCTAGGATGTCTGACTCAAGGTGAGTGATCACATCATCATGGTCATCTGGGTCATGATGATCTTTCTTGTATAGTTTTGTGTATTCTTTCCACCTCTTCTTAATATCTTCTGCTTCTGTTAGGTCCATAGCATCTTTGCTCTTTATTGTGTCCATCTTTGCATGAAATGTTCTCTTGGTATCTCTAATTCTTGAAGAGATCTCTAGTCTTTCCCATTCTATTGTTTTCCTCTATTTCTTTGCATAGATCAATGAGGAAGGCTTTCTTATCTCTCCTTGCTATTCTTTGAAACTCTGAATTCAAATGGGTATATCTTTCCTTTTCTCCTTTGCCTTTAGCTTCTTTTCTCAGCTATTTGTAAGTCCTCCTGCGACAACCATTTTGCCTTTTTGCACTTCTTTTTCTTGGGGATGGTCTTGATCACTTCCTCCTGTACAGTGCCATGAACCTCTGTCCATAGTACTTCAGGTGCTCTGTCTATCATATCTAATCCCTGGAATCTGTTTGTCACTTTCACTGTATAATCATAAGGGATTTGATTTAGGCCATACCTGAATGGTCTAGTGGTTTTTGCCTACTTCCTTCAATTTAAGTCTGAATTTTGCAATAAGGAGTTCATGATATGAGCCACAGTCTGCTCCCAGTCTTGTTTTTGCTAACTGGATACAATGGTCAAAAAGGCTAGTGGGAACATCTACTTCTGATTTAGATGAAGTAATGGGAAATATATGGGGAAATAGTGGAAACAGTGTCAGACTTTATTTTGGGGGGCTCCAAAATTACTGCAGATGGTGACTGCAGCCATGAAATTAAAAGACACTTACTTCTTGGAAGAAAAGTTATGACCAACCTAGATAGCATATTCAAAAGCAGAGATATTACTTTGCTGACTAAGGTCCGTCTAGTCAAGGCTATGGTTTTTCAAGTGGTCATGTATGGATGTGAGAGTTGGACTGTGAAGAAGGATGAGTGCCGAAGAATTGATGCTTTTGAACTGTGGTGTTGGAGAAGACTCTTGAGAGTCCCTTGGACTGCTAGGAGACCCAACCAGTCCATTCTGAAGGAGATCAGCCCTGGGATTTCTTTGGAAGGAATGATGCTAAAGCTGAAACTCCAGTACTTTGGCCAACTCATGAGAAGATTTGACTCATTGGAAAAGACTCTGATGCTGGGAGGGATTGGGAGCAGGAGGAAAAGGGGACAACAGAGGATGAGATGGCTGGATGGCATCACTGATTCAATGGACGTGAGTCTGAGTGAACTCAGGAGTTGGTGATGGACAGGGAGGCCTGGCATGCTGCAATTCATGGGGTCGCAGAGTCAGACACAACTGAGCAACTGAACTGAACTGAACTGAATGTAGACTATACTGTCCTACATACCAGAAACAGCCAACCAAAGCAAAGGGACCAAATATAGGATACAGTGGTTTTCAAGACACTGGGCATCAGGCAGCAAAGGACTGTGATCCCAGAGAGACAGGAAACAAGAATAAGATGAGCCTTATAATTACCCTGCTCACCACTTAAGAGAGTTTTCAGTCCACAGTCCTGGGAAGGGGAGCTCAGGAGAGTACAGTGGACTCCGAACTGGGGAGATAAAGCTGAGAGTCAGGGGACTAAGATGTCTAGAGTTCACAGGACAGGGTTCTGGACAGAAGAGAGCTGCACATAGAGAGGACTGAAGAGATCTGCAGAGAGTTCCCTTCAGGTTTTCAGCTGAGTAATGAGTAGCCTTTGCCTGTGAGGAGAGTAGCTGGGGCTGGAGAAAGAAACATCTAAACGTATTAGAGGTAACAGTGCCTGGTGCTCACACAGGGCAGAAAAGAGTTATCACTTCCATTAGCCAGACTGCATAACCTCAGAACTGACAGGACACTGGGTACAGGACAGAAAAGTCTTGCCTCAGTGGTAAGGAATAAGCTGCTCTAGACTAATCATTGCTCTGAACTAGTCTAGCAAGATGTGAAAACAGTGAAGCTGTTTCCAAGCACACTAAATGGCATCCCAGAAGAAAGCTCTAGAATATTTAAAGGAACACAAAAATATATACCAGCCAACAAGATAAATTTTAGAACGTCTGCTAGTTAAAAACTTACTGTGCAAAGAAACAGGAAAATATGAACCACAGTGGGAAAACAAATCAGCGAATTGAAACTGACTCTAAAAATTTAATGTAATCTGTCATAACCCTTTGTAGAAATTGACAAACTAATTCTAAAATTCATATTGATTATAAAAGACCTATTAATAGACTAGCCAAGACAACTTTGAAAAGGAACAAAGTTGGGGACCAGCACTGTTTGATTTAAGATTAATACAGTGTGGCAATCAAGAGTATGGCACTAGTGTAATGATAGAGAATTAGACCAATAGCACAAAACAGAGTCCAGAAGCAGACCCACAATTTTTCTGACAACTGATTTGCAGTTTTTTAAACAAATGGTGAGGGTGGGTGGAGAAAGAGACCTCTATCCACATTTTACACCATTTGTAAAAATTCACTAGGAATGTATCATAGACCTAGATGAAAAACCTGAAACTATAGAATTTCTAAAAGAAAGTGTGGGGAGAAAATTTTTGCTTTCTTGGATTAAGCAAAGATCTCTTAGATATATCACTGACAGCAAGACCTCTAAAAGAAGAATGTATGTATTAGATATATTGGATTCCTTCTCACTGTGCCCTCGTTCAGTCTTTTATCTGTGCATGCCCTTCCCTGATGTCTCTCTATGGACAGCAGCCAGACTGGATTAGGACCTGCCCTGTTGGCCTCATTTTAATTTAATCACCTCTTGAAAGTCTCTGTTTATGAATATCATGTCATATTCTGAGGTAACAGGGCTTAGGACTTCAACATGTGAATTTTAGGGGAATATAATTCAGTCCATAGCACTGTATAGACACTAGTGTAGCAGCTTTATTAGTAATAGCTTAAAAATGGAAAACAACCTGAATGTCTATAAAGAGATGAATAGATATACTGTGGTATGATTGTATGATGCACTACTCTTCAGCAATGAAAAGAAATGCATTGTTGATGCATGATACAGCATGGATTAGTCTCAGAGTAATTATGCTGAGTGGAAACAAATGACCAAAAATAATACATATTATATAATTGCATTTATTTAAAATTCTAGAAAATGCATCAATCTATAGTGGCATTAGGAGATGAGTGGTTTCCTGAAAATCTGGGTTTTAGGCTTAAACAAGAAATAGAGGAGACTTTTGGGGATGATAGACATGTTGATTGTCTTGATTGTGATGCTAGACTCATGGATGTATACATATATCAAAACTGTGTGTGTATACTTTAAACATACGTAGTTTTTTGTTGTTGTTGTGTGATCGCTAAGTTGTGTCCAACTTTGAGACCCCATGGATTGTAGCCCACCAGGCTCCTCTGTTCATGGAATTCCCCAGGCAAGAATACTGGAGTGGGTTGCCATTTCATTCTCCATGGGATCTTCCTGACCCAGTGGTCGAACCCAAGTCTTCCGCATTAGCAGGCAAATTCTTTACCACTGAAGCCCCTATGTGGTTTATTGTATGTCAATTATACATAAATAAAACTTTTTTTAAAAAAGATCATAACTAGAAGCATAGTAAAACCACTCTTTTGGTGGTCAGATTTCTGCAGTTCTCAAGTCTCTGGTGCATAGATATGTACCCAAAAAGTTTTTGAAAAGCATGTTGAAATGGCTTTGACAAAGCCATAGCATTCTAACTTACCAGAGTAATTATATTCCTTCCGACCTAGGTAAACTTAGAAACCCTCGTTCATAGACTACTTGTTTTCACTTAAGACACTACTTCAACTAAGCTTGATAAGCTCTAAAAAATGTTTGAAAAGATTAGATGACTTCCACACATATGATGGAGTATCAGTGACAAGTTATTGCCAGAAAAATAGGAAGAGAAAATAACTGAAAAGTATTTAGAATTTCACTCTGCCAACACTGACTGGTGATGAATATTCATTAAAACAACTGAAGACAGCATCTTTTGTTTAATAAGGCAGGTTAGAATATAGTAGACTGTAGGAAAAATTCTTCTGAAAATGAGATGAAAAATGTTTTAAATATGAAAGAGGTAATTTTCAGATAGGGCTTCCCTGGTGGCTCAGATGGTAAAGAATCTGCCTACTGTGAAAATCTCTGAAAGTAAATACCTTGCTGACTCAAAACACAGTGCCTTTGAGGACAGTCATAAAAATTACAGAAAACATTGGATTTAAAATAAGTCAAACAAGAAAAAATGCAAAAGAATATCCTACCATTAGAAGTATTTTTATCCTGACATAAAAATGCACAGGTTCACTCCAGCCTTTTTCCTTTGTAAATGCTCATGTTTCTTTGGTTTCCTAAGGTGCTCTGGGTGTTTAAATTGACAAGGAGAAAAGAACAAGTCTTAATGTTTATGGCTTCAAGATCTGGTTTCTAGTCAATACACATATGTCTCAGAATGTTAATTGAATGTTGATCTTTTTTGACTCCTTGCCAACTTTATGACATAAATGTCTTCTTTGACCATAAATCTTGTCTTTTCAGGCACATTTCTGTAATTAGGCTCAGAACTGTGATAGGATGAGTCTTCCTCACTGAAAAATTATATTCTACTGTTTAGTGCATATTATTATGCTAAACCTTCAATGAAAAAAATTGAAAGATCATGTTTCTAGGAAGCCCTAAAAAAGAAATGGTTCCCCAAAGGTGGCACAGTGGTAAAGAACCCACCTGCCAGTGCAGGGGATGCAGAAGACTTGGGTTTGATCACTGGGTTGGAACGATCCCCTGGAGGAGAAAATGGCAACCCACTCCAGTATTCTTGCCTGGAAAATCCCATGGGCAGAGGAGCCTGGCGAGTTACAGTCTAGGGGGTCACACAGAGTCGGCCACAATGGAATGACTGGGCAAAACGCACACCAAGAAGATGTGGGCCATCAGTGATATCACTGAGAGCAACTAAAAGCACACTTCAACAGACTGAAACAGAAGTTCTTTACCAGAGATGTTAACTCCAGAAAGAAAATAGAGCTAAGGAGATCAGTACATTACAGTCAGAGCCCGCCATGGCATGGCCCAGAGAGACAGAACTCAGTCGAGCTCTATGGGCAGCTCCCATGCTCATCTCTCACAGTTCAACGAGTCAGCTTAGAACCCAAAGAAATGGATGATATCATTAGGGTGCTCTATGTAGTGTGCTGGAGAAGGAAGTGGCAACCCACTCCAGTATTCTTGCCTGGAGAATCCCAGGGACAGAGGAGCCTGGTGGGCTGCTGTCTATGGGGTCACACAGAGTCGGACACAACTGAAGCAACTTAGCAGCAGCAGCAGCATATAGTGTGTTGACAGTGGTGGGATTTCCTCTGGAATAAGTCTGTAGTGAGCTGGATATTTCTTCTGACTACATTGCTCTGGATGGTGTATGATCCAAAATAGTTTCCTTGGCATTCCAAAAACTTACTAATAGACTGCAGTAAACCCCTTTCTTTCTGAAAGAGATGGAAATACCAGACCACCTGACCTTCCTCTTGAGAAACCTATATGCAGGTCAGGAAGCAACAGTTAGAACTTCACATGGAATAACAGAGTGGTTCCAAATAGGAAAAGGAGTACATCAAGGCTGTATATTGTCACCCTGCTTATTTAATTTGTATGCAGAGTACATCATGAGAAACGCTGGGCTGGAGGAAGCACAGGCTGGAATCAAGATTGTCGGGAGAAATATCAATAACCTCAGATATGCAGATGACACCACCTTTATGGCAGAAAGTGAAGAAGAACTAAAGAGCCTCTTGATGAAAGCGAAAGAGGAGAGTGAAAAAGTTGGCCTGAAACTCAACATTCAGAAAACTAAGATCATGGCATCTAGTCCCATCACTTCATGCCAAAAAGATGGGGAAGCAGTAGAAACAGTGGCTGACTTAATTTTTCTGTGCTCCAAAATCACTGCAGATGGTGATTGCAGCCATGAATTTAAAAGATGCTTACTCCTTGGAAGGAAAGTTATGACCAACCTGGACAGCATATTGAAAAGCAGACACATTATTTTGCCAACAAAAGTCCATCTAGTCAAGGCTATGGTTTTTTCAGTGGTCATGTATGGATGTGAGAGTTGGACTATAAAGAAAGCTGAGCGCCGAAGAACTGATGCTTTTGAACTGTGGTGTTGGAGAAGACTCTTGAGAGTCCCTTGGACTTCAAGGAGATCCAACCAGTCCATTCTGAAGGAGATCAGCCCTGGGATTTCTTTGGAAGGAATGATGCTAAAGCTGCAACTCCAGTACTTTGGCCACCTCATGTGAAGAGTTGACTCATTGGAAAAGACTCTGATGCTGAGAGGGATTGGGGGCAGGAGGAGAAGGGGACGACAGAGGATGAGATGGTTGGATGGCATCACCGACTCAATGGACATGGGTTTGGGTGAACTCCGGGAGATGGTGATGGACAGGGAGGCCTGGCGTGCTGCGGTTCATGGGGTCGCAAAGAGTCAGACATGACTGAGCGACTGAACTGAAACTAAATAAACTGAAACCCTTTTCTTCTTAAATTAGTTGAGTAGATTTTGTTATCTGTAAAACATCCTGAAACTAAGAACCCCACCAGTAATTGTTGCCATTTTAAGGAATAAGCTTAGCAACTATAAGAAAGTGACTCCAAGTACAGTGGCTTAAGTTGTTTAGAAGCTTCCTTTCTCTTCTTATGAAACCTCAAGGTAGGTCATTGGATTGTACTCTACAAGGACGTTGGAGGACCCAGGCTGGTGGGGCGACTGCTATCCACTCCACTTGGCTTTTCTCGCTGGCTCTAAGATGTTTGCTCCAGTTGTCTTCAGCTACACTGCTCTGTATCCACAATCCAGGCAATGGGAAGGCAAAAAAAATAAAATAAAATAACATAGAGGGACAAGAGTTTCATTTTGAAGGACAGAAAGCAGAAAGTTGCAGCTAAAACTGAGACTCAAAGCCTCTCGAAGATTCAGGGAAGATGGAAGTCATCATGTCTAACTGAAGCAGCTATTAGCCTGGCCAAAACTCACTGGGTGTGGGGAGACCTCTCAGTAAAAGAAGGAAGAGTGACTGGATATGGGAAAAATTCCAAAACTTTATGCAAGAGCACATTATCAAGCCTTTGAAACCTCAGAGGTCCCTGCAAATAGGCTTTTGCCATAACTCTTTCAAAGCAAGTGTGCCTGCAAGAAGCATTACAGCAGTGGAAACATCAGAAAACATTTTTCTCAGCCCCACTATCCGAGTAGCAATATGAAACATGTCCATGGTTAGTCTGACTCTGAATAAAACAGAAATAAAACATCCAGGTTTTAAAAACATACCAACTCTTCACTGAATGTAGTGAGTACCTGTTATGTGTCAACGCTATAGATACAGAAGTGAACAAGACACCAGGGCTGCTGCCCTTGTGATGCTTTCTAGGATGGAAGACATACACTAAAAGACATATGTTATGAATTGATTATTTAATTATAATAAGTGCTTCAGGAAATAAAGGGGAGGTATAAACACATATATAAATGCAGAAAGCTGACCTAGGCTGCAGGAACCATTTTGAGATTCCTGAGGTCAGAAATGCATTTTGTTCTTAAAGTGATATTTATCTACAAAAAAATTATGGACACATTTGCTAGTAAAATAAATTTGTCTCTTCTAGCTGAAAATTGTTTGCAGACCATTCTGTTCACCCTTGGGTTATAATTAGATTTTAAAATATGTATTAAAATTCAAAATAAATATTAACATTTAAAATAAATATTAATTTAACTTTTGGAATAAGTACTCATATCTGGCTTCAATATCAACAAGTATACAAAAAGTATATAGCTAAGATTTTCCCTTACATTCTTGACCTCAGTCAACCTGTTCCTGTAGTCCCTCAGAGGGTGCCCATTTTTACTGGTTTCTTATCCTTGACAGGGATTTTTACTTATATGCAAGGCAATAAGATTATATATTATTATTTTCCTTCTTCTTTTAAAGTACAGATGATAACATACTATACACATTTTACTGCTTCTTTCACTTAATGTAGCTTGGAGGTCTTTTGATATAATATATTGATATAAAATATATTTTTCACACAGAACTATAAGATTCCATTTTATAGATGTATTATTAGTATATTTAATCAGTCCCCAGTAGGTGAGTGTTTAGGTTGTTGTCAGTATGTTGTTTCAGTGCTTAAAAAGATATTAAAGTGTCACTATGTGGTTGTATCTATAGTATAAATTCCTAGCCCATTTGGGATTTATCTTAGGTTATGATTTAAGGTACAGATCGGGCTATATTTTTTCTCCGCGTGGCTTCCTGGTTGTTTCCAGATGATTCATTGATGGTACCTCTTTTCTTCACTGCTCTGAGGTATCATATTTATTATATACTAAAGCTGTATTTGTATTTAGTTCTCTTTCTGACTATATTCTCTTACATTTGTCTGTTTAACTATTCATGTGTCAGTAATTACTTTATTAATTACTGAGGTTTTATCTGACAAAGAAAATCTCACATTAGTATTCTTCTTTTGCAGAGATTCTTGGCTTTTCTTTTGTATTTCCATATAAATTTTAAAAATCACTTGATTTAGTTCTGAAAAAGTAAAACTTAGACTTTACTTTTATTCCAACCACATTAAATTTACAAATTAATTTAGGGAGGGTTGACATCCTTATGATGTTGAGTCTTCCTATTCGAAATGCCCTTCCATTAATTTAAGAATTCCTTTTGTCTTTCAAAGAATGTTTTAATACATTTTTCTTTACAGTATTAGGCATTGAGCATTTCTTTCAGCCCTTTTACCTGGGAATAGGGTCTTTCATTGTATTTTTAATTAATATTGGGTATATGGACATTTTATATGTTAATTTTGCACCTTCTAATTTATTGAATTTCTTGTTGTTGTTTTGTGTGTAGCAGTGTTTCAGCTGATTTCCTTGGGTTTTGTAGATGTGCTATGATCTCCATGTAGTGATAGTCTTATCTCCTTTTTAGTATTTGTATATCTAAATTTTTTTCTCTTGTGTAACTGCATTAGTTAGTATTCCTGGTAATGCGTCAAATAACAGTGGTGATAGGACCGTTCTTGCTTGTTCCTATGTGAGGTGCTCTTGAGTTTCTCCCTTAAATATAGTACTGACTTTGGCTGACATAAAAAATCTTAATATTTAAAGAAGTCTCTATTGATACTTTCTTAAGAATTTTGTCAAGAATGCATCTTGAATTTGGTCAGATGCCTTTATAGTATATAAAAAGATTATATGATTCTCCTTATGCCTACTAATTGATAGATTGGAACAACGGACTAATAGATTTCTGACACTGAACTTCCTTCGCAGACATAGTAAATCCTGCTGGGAAATGATGCATTATTATTTTTAATGCTGGACTTTGTTTAGGATTCTCGTTCAGTATTCACACATCAGATTGGAGATAGGTTTCTCTCACATGTGCTTTGTCAGATTTCACCACCAGTGTCCTACCTGTTTCAAAACAGAATCTGAAATTCTTTTTCCGTACTCTAAAATAGTTTTAAATAGTATTGGGAATATCTGTATTTTGAAGGTTTTATAGAATTCACATGAGAAATCATGTCTACCAGGTGTTTCAACTGGGGAAAATGGGCAATAGGCAGTAGTAGGTCTTTGAATTTCACTGTTTGTTTTATGGAAAAATTTCTATTTAGGTTGATCTCTTTTCTGAGGTCAGTTTTGGTATTTTTATTTTTGAGAAAACAGTCCAGTTTATTAAAAATTTGCCCTTTTTTCATTTTTGTCATTATTTCTCCCTTATCACTTAGTTTATTAGCCCATTAAAAGTTCTTTTCCTGACTAAGTTATTTAACAGTGTATCCATTTAATTGACTCTTTTTAGTTCTCATTCTCCAACTTCGTAAGTTGTGCTTTTATCTTTATTGATTCCTTCCTTTGGCTTTCATTTATTTTGTGTTGATTCTTTCCTAACTTCTTAAAATGAACGCCAGA
>SJYQ01000616.1:1170820-1185872 GCA_006410935.1 Redunca redunca | reverse complement strand
AATGTATAGTTTTATGTTTTTAGATGTTCTGCAATTTTAGCTTCAAATTTTCCTCTTGGATTCAAGAGTTTTTTAAGGGAATTTTTAGAAATTCCAGTAGATACAGGCTTTCTATCTTCTGACTTTATTGTTAATTTGTAAGTTTGCATATTGATCCGAGAATGTTATTTGTACTGTTTCTACTTTTTGAAGTGTACTGAAAAATTTTTTGATTAATATGTGCTCAGTTTCTGTGACTGTCTCATGGGCACTTAAACAGAAGGAATAATCTCTTTATTTTTATGGTAGAGTGAGATATTTATAATCAGGACAGTCTAAATAATTGTGAAAACTAAGATCATGGCATCTGGTCCCATCACTTCATGGCAAATAGATGGGGAAAGAATGGAAACAGTGACAGACTGTATTTTCTTGGACTCCAAAATCACTGCAGATGGTGACTTCAGCCATGAAATTAAAAGACACTTGCTCCTTGGAAGAAAAGTTATGACGAACCTAGACAGCATATTTTAAAGTAGAGACATTACTTTGCCAACAAAGGTCCATCTAGTCAATGCTATGGTTTTTCCAGTAGTCATGTACGAATGTGAGAGTTGGAGTATAAGGAAAGCTGAGCGCAGAAGAACTGATGCTTTTGAACTGTGATGTCGGAAAAGACTCTTGAGAGTACCTTGGACCACAAGGAGATCCAACCAGTCAATCCTAAAGGAAATCAGTCTGAATATTCATTGGAAGGACTGATGTTGAAGCTGAAACTCCAATACTTTGGCCACCTGATGCGAAGAACTGACTCATTGGAAAAGACTCTGAAGCTGGGAAAGACTGAAGGCGGGAGGAGAAGGGGACAACAGAGGATGAGATGGTTGGATGGCATCAGTGACTCAATGGACATGAGTTTCTGTAAACTCCTGGAGTTGGTGATGGACAGGGAAGAGTGGTGTGCTGCAGTCCATGGGGTTGCAAAAAGTCGGACATGACTGAGTAACTGAGCTGAACTGAGTTGAGGTTTTCTATATCATATTCCTAATTTTTTCCTCTTTTGATCAATCATGGCCTGAGAGAGGTGAATTAAAGTTTCCTATTGTTAATAAGGTTTTTTCCCTCTTGTGTATCCTCTAGTTACTTGTTATATAAGTAGTCATAAATGTTATGTCTTTACTGTGAATTACCCTTGGTATTATAAAGTTATAAAGTTTCCTTCTTTGCCTTATTTAGTGCTTTATAACCTAAGTGTTCTACCTTGTCTGAGTTTAGATCGAATCTTTTCTTTTCTTCCCTTCCTTCCTCTCCTCTCCCCTCCCCTCCCCTTCATTTCTCAGAGCATATCAGTCTTCTGTTGTATTTTCTCCAACCCCAGCAATATGTCTTCACCCAGCTTGTGCTATAACTGAGTCTTCAAAAGCTCATTCCACCCTTTTATCAGGCCAGCTGCTTTAGGATGGTGGGGAACATAGTTAAGAATAGTGGATTTCATGAGCATGTTTCCATTGCTTCACTTTTTGCTGTGAAATGAGTTTCTTGATCAGAAGCAGTGCTGTGTGCAATACTACGGATTGTAGTTTTGACAGAAGTATTGCATGCAGGAAAGGCAGATCCTTGGGGAGCTCAGGGTTAGTCTTTGCTGCCAGTTGATGGGATAATCAGCAGTGGCCATAGCCAGGTTGGCCTTGGTGAGTAGAAGTCTGTGATGCTGAGTGGATGCATAACCTCCATCCCTGCCACCACTGCCACCTTGCTCCTGAGTCCACTGGGCAGTGGCACTAGTGGCTGGAAAGAGATTGGTATCTGTAAAATGGGTCCTCTTATCCACTTGATTATTATAATTTTTCTCTGCTGAGGTCTCCCTTTGGTAAGTGTTCACATGGGACACAACTATTATCATGGGGATTTTTGTTCCTTCAGAGAGATCTATCCATATACCTTTTCCACCAGCTTTCCTTGTTACCTGTTTTCCAGTCATGTTCTTATCAAGTTTCTGACCAACCAGCCAGCCCATGAATTTGTGTACAATTGCACGTCTGACCATTTCCCCTTCCAAGGAACATGAATAACCAGAGGCACAGCTCAAAGTTCCGCTCCCTGGGAGGATTTCTATTTACTGCTGTCTTTCAGGGATGTCCCAGAAAAGGGCTGTATTGCTGCAACTGTCCACTTTTAGGTGATGCTTGTGTAATATTCAGAACCATCTTTCTGCTGAGCCTGAGGTTTCTCATCCTCTGTCCGCTGATTGTAGGGAAGCATAGCTACAGGCTGGGGAGAGAGAAAGCAGTGGAGCAGGAGGCTTGTTTTCTGTTTCCTTCATTTTGCTTTCTCTGTGTGATTTAGCTGGGATTAAGAAAGGTTTGCTGTTATGTTTTATGATAATACTATGGTGATGATAGCTTCATATAATATTTTTAGTTCCTCATAAACTTAGACATTGTTTATTAGTCCTGTTTTATGAGCAATGATAAAATTAAAATCTTTCCTATTTTCCCTTCTTTCCCTAGCCTGTCTCTGTACCTAGCTTTAGAATTTACCTTTGTATTATTAAATATTAGTATAGATATTGCATAACATGTCATCTTTAAATGATATCCATTCACAACAGATACTACACGACAGAATATATGCACTTTTCCTCCCATTGTGTGCTGTGCCAAGTCACTTCAGTCATGTCTTTCACTCAAGTGAGCCAAGTCGCTTCACTCTTTGTGACGCTATGGACAGTACCCTGCAGGCTCCTCTGTCCATGGGATTCTCAAGGCAAGAATGCTGGAGTGAGTTTCCATGCCCTTCTCCAGGGGATCTACCTGACTCAGGTATCAAACCTGTGTCTCTTACATCTTCTGCATTGGCAGGCAGGTTCTTGACCACTAGCACCGTCTGGGAAGCCCTTTCCTCCCACATTTTCCTCCATTTTCTTCCAATTTTTGTTGTTGTTCAGTTGCTAAATCATGTCTGACCCCATGGATTGTAGCCTGCCAGGCTCCTCTGTTAAGACATACAGTATTCAAGTTCTCTTCTGTCACCCTAATCTCTCCACACCTGTTTTAGTTCTACAGTTCTGTGTATTAAAACTCATGGCCAGCCCTTTGTCTTTAGAAGTTTATGCAAGAAATGATGGGAACAGTATTCTCTAAATTCTTTCATGTTGTAATCTGTTGTCTGTAAAGTTAAAGCCCAATCTAATTTGATGTTAAATTCTCAGTTCTTTCTTTCATTCCTTCAGTATTTTCTAGACTTCGTTACGTTTTCTGGTGATAAATATTGCTCTGAAGAAATTAAAGATCACTCTGATGTTTTAATTCTATATAATCTATTTGATCTTTTTGCCAAAAGAATTCTCTTTTCATCTTTGAAGACAGGTAAATATAATAGATTATGTCTCTATGTTTACTGTTCTGGATAAATTAACACAAAATGGTGCAGGCACAGTCTGCGGCCTTTCATTATATAGTGTTTACCTGAATTATGTCTTTAACTGTTCTGTTCCATCATTTAGATTTTCCATAGGGATTGCGGTTATGTACATGCTGGATCTCCCATACCTGACATCTATAGCTCTCATTTGCTCTCAGTCCTTCTCAGGTCTTCCTTTATTTTTATTTTCCTCTATTTTCTCTTTATATCTTCTATATCCCTTTTATATTTCCTATAACATGCTGCTCTCCACCTTTTCTTAAAGTCTTATTCTAATTTCTGTGGTGGTTTTATTTTATTTCTCTACTTCTCCCCTCAGTTCTTACAGCTCATGCTGCATCCTTTTCAACATTTCTTTCTTAAGATCTTTCAGTTTTGTTTTGTGGCTATTTCTTATACAGGGGATTGTTTTTATTAACTCATAGCAACCCTTTACTATGTGGAGCACCACAAACTGGAAAATTCTTAAAGAGATGAGAATACCAGACCACCTGACCTGCCTCCTGAAAAATCTGTATGCAGGTTAGGAAGCAACAGTCAGAACTGGACATGGAACAGCAGACTGGTTCCAAATTGGGAAAGGAGTATGTCAAGGCTGTATATTGTCACCCTGCTTATTTAACTTATCTGCAGAGTACATCATGAGAAACGCTGGTCTGGAGGAAGCACAAGCTGGAATCAAGATTGCCAGGAGAAATATCAATAACCTCAGATATGCAGATGACACCACATTTATGCCAGAAGGCAAAGGACTAAAGAGCCTCCTGAAGAAAGTGAAAGTGGAGAGTGAAAAAGTTGGCTTAAAGCTCAACATTCAGAAAACTAAGATCATGGCATCCAGTCCCATCACTTCATGGCAAATAGATGGGGAAATAGTGACAGACTGTATTTTCTTGGACTCCAAAATCACTGCAGATGGTGACTTCAGCCATGAAATTAAAAGATGCTTGCTCCTTGGAAGAAAAGCTATGACCAACCTAGACAGCATATTAAAAAGCAGAGACATTACTTTGCCAACAAAGGTCCATCTAGTCAAAGCTATGGTTTTTTCAGTAGTCATGTATGGATGTGAGAGTTGGACTATAAAGAAAGCTGAGCGCCAAAGAATTGATGGTTTTGAACTGTGGTGTTAGAGAAGACTCTTGAGAGTCCCTTGGACTGCAAAGGATATCAAACCAGTCCATCCTAAAGGAAATCAGTCCTGAGCATTCATTAGAAGGACTGATGCTGAAACTGAGACTCCAATACTTTGGCCACCAGATGCGAAGCACTGACTCATTTGAAAAGACCCTGATGCTGGGAAAGATTGAAGGCAGGAGGAGAAGGGGACAACAGAGGGTGAGATGGTTGGATGGCATCACCAACTCAATGGACATGGGTTTGAGTAAACTCTGGGAGTTGGTGAAGGACAGGGAGGCTTGGCATGCTGCAGTCTATTGGGTCGCAAAGAGTTGGACATGACTGAGCAACTGAACTGAACTGAAACCTTTACATTCACTTTACCTGTTTTGTGGCAGTGTTGCTCTGGTGAGTGGCTTTCTCTGTTAATAAATTTGCCACTTAACCCCTTGTTTGTATAGCATCTTTGTATTGATGCTGTGTTTTTTTTTTATTAAATTTTCCTATTGAACGTATTGAATTTTGATTCATACACATACAAAGTTTTGTATTGTACAAAGATACATTCTTCATGAATTTTCTTGTGTCAGCTCTTTGTAGAACTTTCCGAAGGTGGAAAGAAACCAGGGTGATCTTCAACACTAAATGATTTTAACAAAACAGTCTTCACTTATTAGCTGACACTGTTTCCTGCAAATATAGCTTATCTGTATGGCTTTTAGCTCTTCTTGATTCCTCCATTTCTCCGAATCAGTCAGGTTCAAGGGGGCTTCTTTTGATATTCAGTTCATCTCTGTTCTTGCATCTTCTGGGTTCAGACAAGGGATATAGTTCCTGCCTCTTAGAATGTATCTCTGAACTTCAGGAACTGTTTTTGTTTATTTGTTGTAAATTTCTGATATTTGCCACTGCTGTCCTCTCTGTCTCCTGGGCTTCATTCTGCTTCCCCCACTTGGGGTTTCTCTGCAAACTCAGTTGCTTTTGGCAGAATTTACAAATATTTTGGAGTCTGACTTCCTGGTTCTATCAAATATAGATTTGAATTTTGTTTCCTGTTCTTTCTGCTGCCTTTGCATGTGTTACAGGAATAAAAAGGGACCTCTGAGTATATGCAACTCTATTCCTATAGGATCTCAGAATTCCTTTATAAATTGCTCTGGAATCTAGTGATTTTGACATCAATTGGAGATTTTTTATATAAACCTATTTTCCTGCCATGTATTGAGTCATTTATGGATGAGGTTATGAGAATAATTTGTAGGCATCCAGTTATATGTGCTTTAAGCAAAATTAAGTAAAAACATCAGGAAATTATAAAGTCAATAAAAGAAGATTGAGCTCATGAATCCAATGTTTTCAAAAGAAAGATGAACTAAAACATTTTTTTGGCACTAGCTCTTTTCATTTGGTCTTTCATGTTCTCTTTCCAGAATGCAAAAAAAAGAAAAAAGAGCAACCAAGAAATCAAAAAACAGCTATACAGTATCATCAAATCCATGTTAAATCCACATATGGTTTGGAAGTATTTGAGACCTATAAGCAAAGGCAGATGCTGAACATTTTTTTTTTCCTTAGTTGACAGTATGAGCATTACTAACTTTGTTGGATGATATTAGAAATACTCCTAGTTCCACCCACTAGAATATATCCTTGTACTTTAATCCAATGCCCCAGAATTGACATTCAATGTTCCTTTCAGATCCCAAGAATTAGCCCACAGTCCACTGGTCTTGAGGAGTGGGCTTCTGAAGCTCATTCTAATTCATATCTTGTTCCTTGGTATCTCTGCAGCTGGTCTGGCAATCAGTGGTGTGAGCCAAAGGTCTCCATATGTTTGTTGAGTCCCAGAGTGGCCCTAATTTTGTAGCTGTTCTGACATTGGGGCACTTCAAGAGGAAGTTCTGGGTGTATTTCTATGTGTTAATCAGTACATTTTTGTATAGGTCACTTTACCTTTCTCACCTCTTAAAATATGAAGAGTAATGCTTTCCTTGCTATTTTCCCAAATTCCATTTTATGTGGATGTGAGGGTTAAATGAGCAATACATGTGAAAGTACTTTGTAAACTGTACAATACTGGACAAGCAGGAATAGCATTATCTGATTTTGTTTGGCAGTAGGTAGAAGTGGGGAGGTGGGGCTTCCCAGGTGATGGTAGTGATAAAGAATCCGCCTGCCATAGCAGGAGACGCAACAGACGCGAGTTGCATTCCTGGGTCCAGGGGAAGAACCCCTAGAGGAGGGAATGGCAACCCCCTCCAGTATTCTTGCCTGGAAAATTCCAAGGACAGAGGATCCTGGTGGGCTACAGTCCATGGAGTCACAAAGAGTCAGACACGATTGACGTGACTGAGCACACACATGCAGACAATAAAGGGGAAGGCAGCACAAAACCACGTGTCCTGTAATGTCAGTGATGGAAGGTAGCACAAAACCACGTGTCCTGTAATGTCAGTGATGGGAGCCAGTGGAAGGGAGCACGTGATAAGCTTCTAAAAATTGTGCTTCATTGTTTTTTACCCAGTTATGTGCTTCCAAGTGCTACATCTCCTAGTCTCTCCTAATTATGCATCAGAACTGGCAGTGTTGCTTGACATTCGATCTGCACACCTGGCCTGAAGAGAATATCAATCCCAACTATAGTCTTAGAGTTGCTTTCCTGAATGATTTTTTGTCAACACATTGGCACCAGCTGTGGCTGCAAAACCATGTAAAGCAGCCATATTTAAATGCTTTAAACTCTACTGAATAGAGTTTTTATTGGACCTAATAACTTGCCAAATGGGATGTGTGATAACAAGATAAACTTCTGAACGAATTTTTGAATGGAATGTGTGGTAGAAGCTTTTTTTTATCTTGTGAATTTTAATAATTTGATCAGTGTGTCCTCGGCATTTTGATTCTGATTTTCAGAACCAACTGTGTTATAATTCGAATAAGCCTAACATGTGGGTAAAATGTTCCTTTGGCACCAGACATGGGCTACACTGATTTGGCTTTGAGTCTCCCCTAAGTTTCTGAGAAGATGCTTCTAATAGACAGCCCTCTATTCCCTGTTAAGCGTGTGTGTGTATTTGCACGCTCAGTCATGTCCGACTCTTTGCTACCCTGTGGACTGTAGCTACCAGGCTCCCAAGTCCATAGCATTTTCCAGGCAAGAATACTGGAGTGGGCTGCCATTTCCTTCTCCAGAGGATCTTCCCAATCCAGGAATCGAACCCATGACTCCTGTGTCTCCTGCATTGCAGGCGGATTCTTTACCACTGAGCTATCGGGGAAGCCATTAAGGGTACTCTGCAACATGTTTTAGAAACAGGGTTGACTTTCTCAAATTAGGACACAAGCATTGAATTGGGCTTGCAAATAGAAACTGGGAGACCTACAGAATCCTAAACTTGTAAGTTTCTCCTGAGATCATGGGGTGAGATGAGAGTGGACCAGTAAATCTTCTCATTTTCAAGACATGCAAGGCTTTAAACTACCAGAAATCCCCTCGAACCACACACAAAGGTGACAAAAACAACTCAAACTGAGTATTCAGTCATTCATTTTCTAGAATTAAAATTATTGATAAGGATTTTTGATAACACTGCATTTACTACGATGAGTCAGGCAGTGTACTAAGTACTTGGCATATGTTATCTTATATAACAACCCTGTGAAATAATTATCCCAAAGCTTAGGTGACTGTTAAGATCTATCCACAGAACTGATTTTCTTAATCATGATGTTCCCCCATTCTTTCATCTAAGCATACCACGTATTATATTCATTTAGGCTTTGCAATATTGTGTCACGGCAGGGATTCATCACTTTTCTTTCAAAAATTTAAGATGTATAAAATTTTAAGTAAATACATATGAATGATGTGGACATTTGGAGAACAAATGTTGACTTTTAGACTGTTGGTATTTAACTTGAACAATTCATCTGAGATATATATATATATATATAAATGTACATTCTAATGTTCTCTTCTGAGATATAGATATATATATGATGTTAGGCCAATGTTGATACCTCCTAACTCCCAGTGGATGACAACATTTCACAAAGATCTGTTTGACACACAAACATCCGTTTGACACACAAACACGCTGAACTCAGGATAATATCTAAGACAAAATAAATGTGTACAAGAGCCACCCTAGGTTTGTGCTTAATGCAAGGCCATTGTTTATTGTCATCTCATCTAATGACACTCATTGCTTTTGGAAATGCAATCAGTTCTTTAGGTGAAAAGAATTTCAGAATCCTGTATTTGCACACCGGCAGCCTCTCAAGGATAGAAATCTCAATTTGCTCACAACTCATGCAGTGGTGGTTCCGTCTCTGAATGAGCTTAGCCACATCCCATCTTGGTATATTGAGGGTAACTTGAGTTCGAAAACTAGTCAGCTTTAATGATTTTATATTTGAAAGGAACGTGAGCTGGTTATAAATGTTTTATTAATTTTTTAATCTTAAGAATTGATGTGTTCCTGCATGTAATCCAGTTGACTTGAAATAATATTTCCTGTAAGTGTTGGGTTGGCCAACGAGTTCATTAGGGTTTTTCTATAACATTTTATTAACCCAATATTTACTTTTATTTGATATACTGTTTATTTTCAGTTCAACGTGGACATCTGTTGAAAGTCATTAGTCACATGGGTATATGCAGACATATTCTTGCTTAGAGCTGGGCATATATGAAAGTCAGGGAGTGGCTTAATAAACTGTGGTGCATGCCACCAGGTGACTTCTTTCCTGAAGTGGATTTGTGAGGGCATTTCTGTGTTCTATTACTACATACATGTTAAATGTAAGGCTCGTATGACATGGAGATCAAAAGGTCTTACTAACAAACTATGATTGCATTTCAATGGATATTTTCTATTCTCTTTGTCATAAATAATATTTTTGATTACCCATTTGATAGGAATTATCCATTTGCCCCCATAACTGACTTGGGAAATGTAAGGGATTAGGTCATTTAAAAATAGAGGGGGGATAACTGAACTCCTCTGTGTTTAAAAAGTTACAGTATTTTTGTCTTAGGCAAAACATACACAGTTTTGTATGTGAGAAACAGTTCTCACAATATGCAATGACTGTATATTCCAAAGGCAATACAGGAATACCTTGTTTTATCATGCTTCACTTTATTTCACTTTTCAGATACTACATTTTTTACAAATTAAAGTTTGTAGCAATCCTGAATCAAGCAAGCTTATCGGTGTCATTTTTTCAGCAGCGTTTTCTTAATGTGTCTGTATCACATTTTGGTGACACAGTATTTTTTAAAAATTTTATATAAAATCATTATTATATTTGTTAGGGTTTTCTGTGATCAGTGATCTTCGATATTACTACTGTAATTGTTTTGGAATGCCATGAGCCACTACACTCATAAAGGTGGTGAACTTAATCATGTGTTCTATCTGCTCCAATGATGGGCTATTTCCTTATCCTTCTCCCTCTTCTTGGGCCTCCCTATTCCCTGAGATATGATAATATTGAAAATTAGACCAATTAATAGCCCTACAATCACCTCTGAGTGTTCAAGTGAAACGAAGAGTCACAAATCTCTTACTCTAAGTCAAAGCCAAAAATGATTAAGCTTAGTGAGGAAGGCATGTCAAAAGCTGAAACAGGCCAAAAGCTAGGCCTCTTGCACCAAACAGGTAACCAAGTTTTGAATGCAAAGGAAAAATTTTTGAGCAAAATGAAAAGTGCTACTGCAGTAAATGTGCAAAAATTATAAGAGAATAAAAGAGCCTTGCTACTGCTATGGAAAAAGTTTCAGTGGTCTGCAAAGAAGACCAAACCAGCTAGGATATTCCCTTAGTCTAAAGTCTCATCCAAAACTAGACCCTAACTCTCTTCAGTCCTGTGATGGCTGAGACAAGTGTGGAAGCTGCAGAAAAAAAGTTGAAGTTAGCAGAGGTTGGTTCATGAGATTTAAGGAAAACGGCCACCTCCATTACACAGCATGCAAGGTGAAGCAGCAAGTGCTGATGTAGAAGCTACAGTAAGTTATCCTAATTTCTAGTTCAGATAATTAATGATTCTGGCTTCATTAAACAACTGAATTTCAGTGTAGATGAAGCAGCCTTGTATTAGTAGAAGATACCATCTGAGACTCACAGCTGGGTAGGATAAAGTCAATGCCTGGCTTCAAAGTTTCAAACTACAAGTTGACTCTCTTTTTAGGGACTAAAGCAGCTGGTGACTTTCAGCTGAAGCCAATGCTCATTTGCCATTCCAAAAGTCTTAGGATCCTTAAGAAGTAGGCTAAATCTGCTCTGCCCATAATCTATAAATGGAAGAGCAAGTGCTGTCCTGGATGATAGGACATTACAACATGATTTACTGAATATTTTAAGCCCCCTGTTGTGGGAATTCCCTGTCAGTCCAGTGGTTAGGATTTGATGCTTTCACTGCCATGGCTGAAGTGTTTCAATCCCTGCTCAGGGAACTAAGATCCTGAAAGCCAAGTGATGTGGCAAAACACAAATTAACAAAAGACAAGCCCCCCAAAGCCAACTCACTGTTGAGACCTTTCAAAAAAAAGATTCCTTTCAAAATATTGTTAAATATTTTGAATATTCAACATGCATAAGGCTTTGGCTACTGTAGATGATGACTCCTGCGATGGATCTAAGCAAAGTAAATTGAGAGCCTCCTGGAAAGGATTCACCATTCTAGATGCCATCAAGAATATTTGTGACTCATGGGAAGAGGTCAAAATATCAATGTGAATAGGAGTTTGGAAGAAGTTAATTTCAATCCTCATGGATGACTTTGAGGGATTCAAGACTTCAGGAGAGGAAGTAACTGCTGATGTGGTAGAAAGAGCAGGAGAACTAGAATTAGAAGTGGAGCCTAAAGATGTGGCTGAATTACTGCAGTCTTATGCTATAACTAAGAGATGATGAGGTGCTTTTTATGGATGAGCAAAGAAACTGGTTTCTTTAGATGAAATCTACTCTTAGTGAAGATGCTGTGAAGATGAAATGACAACAAAGAATTTAGAATATTATATAAACTGAGTTGACTAAGCAGCAGGAGAGAATTTACTCCAATATTGAAAGACGTTCTACTAGTGGGTAAAATGCTATCAGCTCTGCATACTACAGACAAACTGTTCATGAAAGGAAGGTCAGTTGATGTGGCAAATTTCACTGTTGTCTTATTTTAAGAAATTGCTGCCAAGACCCCAACCTTCAGGAACCACCACCCTGATCAGTAAGCAGCCATTAACGTGGAGGTAGAGCCCTCCACTGGCAAAAAGATTATGAAGGCTCTGATGATAGTGTTTTTTAGCAATAAGATATTTTTAAGTTAAGATATGTACACTGTTTTTTAAGATGTAATGCTGTTACACACTGAAATATGCTACAGTATAGCATAAACGAAAATTTTATTTGCACTTGGAAACCGAAAATTTCATGTGATTTGTTTTATCGCAGTATGTTTTATTGGGTGGTATAGAAGCAAATCCACATATCTTCAAGTTTCATGAAATCAGGATTTTTGTTGCTGTTAAAAGACTTATCCCAATAAATTATTAATATCTGCAACTCTCCCTACACCTCACACCCTTTTCAGAGGTTTAGGGGATTAGGAAGTGGGGCCTGTTAAGTAGGAAGCTGGCTACTTCCTAGAACTCAGGGACATTGTAAGGAGTCTTGGTGCCAAGTACTGCCACCTGTTGAGAAGAACACTATCAACTAGTGTTCTTTCTGAGCAAGACAAGGATGAGTTAAAACTATAGAAGCCCCATAGACCAGGCTTCTGCCCCTAGAATGTTTCAGAGAATTCCAGCTCAGATCAGTAGATCCTACTGGGAGAACATTTCTAATCCGTAATAATTGTAAGAAGTTGTTGTTTAGTCACTAAGTCATGTCCAACTCTTTTGTGACTCCATGGATGGTAACCCTCTAGGATCCTCTCTCCTGGGGATTCTCCAGGCAAGAATACTGGGAGTGGATTACAATTTCTTTCTCCAGGGCATCTTCCTGACTCAGGGATCGAACCTGTGTCTCCTGCAATGGCAGGCAGTTTCTTTACTACTGAGCCACCCGGGAAGCCCTCTGTAAGAAGTATTAGAGCAGAAGAGCTTGGTCTCATTGATTTAGAGCAAATTAAGCTCTAAGCCTCTGTTTCCTCTTCCAAATAATGATGTAGATGATACATAGGTATCATAGGGCTGTTTGAGAGTTGAATGAAAAAAACATGCAGATACTTACCACAATGCCTAACATATATTAAGCCTTCACTAAATGACAATTCCTTAGATTTTACATAAAAACATACTTTGAATCAGCCATTTGTTGGTTTGTGAAATTCTTGTTCTTGCCAGAAGCAGTCAAACTGGAGTAATAATTTATTTCATTGACTGTTAAATTTGCTGTAGGAAAAAAGTTTCAGAACACTGTACCAGTGCATCAGCAACCCCCCAGGCCAGAATACTGGAGTGGGTAGCCTTTCCCTTCTCCAGGGGATCTTCTCAACCCAGGGATTGAACCCAGGTCTCCTGCATTGAGGGTGGATTCTTTACCAGCTGAGCCACAAGGGAAGCCCAAGGCTACTGGAGTGGGTAGCCGAACCAGGGTCTCCTGCATTGCAGGCGGATTCTTTATTAACTGAGCTACCAGGGAAGGCCCTAAAAACAACCACAACAAACCCAAAGAAGCAAAATGCACAAAATTTTCATTATCATGTTCATACTACCCTTGGAAAGTTTTTGCTCATATGGCCTATCTCCAATATTAGTTGAATTAATGTCATCTGTGCTGGAAAAAAATCATCTGTTTGCTATCCGTAAATGTATTCATGATTTATCTTACCTTTCATTGCATTTTCTCTAGAGAAGAGCTTCAGCAAATTGTTTTTTCTTTACAGTTCAGTTTCAGTTTATACTCTAAAACTGTTAACAGAGAGACAAAGGAAATAGTAAAGATCCACAGCCCTACTCAGTGTATTTGGGTAAAAGAAACAATTGGGCAGTGGTAGCTGTGGTAATAATGAGGCCATGTGAAATGTATTTCTGTTTGCTTAAAGTCCACAGATTGCCAAGAATTTATGAGGAAACCAATAGGATTAATCTTTTTACTAATATTTCCTGAATTTTCAAGGGAGGTCTTCCATAATATATTATACCATGAAATCAATAGTTCTTTGTTAAGTATGGTACCTAATTTCACAGCACTGATTCCTGCTCGCCTAAAATCTCAGACCACACTGAGGAGCAAGTCTCTAGAGCACTGGTTTTCAAATTGGCTTCATACACATTGCCTGGGGAACTTCAAAAAATCTTGATGCCTCTGACCTCCTTTTCTGGTGGGAAATTCCCATCCCACACAAGAATTTGGGAGCTTTTATTGTCATCCTCAGCCTTCCTGGCCTCAATCAGTAGGTGTCAGGAGAGACCCACATGCTTGGAATAAGACCACTCCTCTCCAGGCTTGGGGATTTCACGTGTTGCCTGAAACATGATGAAAAGCAAAGATGAAAGACAAGAATATGTGTGTCATCAGAATCATGCAGCCACTCCAGAAATATTCCAAGTATCCCTCCAAGTCACAAAATAAACCAAGATTCTATGGTGTTTCCTAAGGATTTTTGAACAGCTTAAAAGAACTGAGTCTGTCTGCATTTTCCACACTGGATCATTATGTCTGTGTGTAATAGTCTCTTCCTGGCACAGTGATATGTCTTGATCAATGTTAAGAATTATATTCACAGAAGATAAATATTGGAATGGGGATGGAGGAAAATGAAAGCATGTCAATAACTTGTATCCCAGCTACTAAGATACTAACATAGAAGAGACAAAGGCTGATAATTTTCTGTAATCACATTTCTCCTTTTATATTTCATTTTGAAAAAATACAACTCTTCAGAAAAGTTGAAAAATTGGTACAGTGGAGCCCACATGCCTTTCACATACAGTCACCACTTTTACGTATTTTGCTTCATCCTCCCATGTGTTGTTGCTGTTGAACCACTTGCAAGAGGAAGCCATCATGGCACTCCACCCCCAAAATACTTCAGTGCAGGTCATCTCAGAGCAGACATTCTTCTAAAAATAACTATAATGGCATTATCAATGAACAAAATTTTAATATATAAAGCATATTTGAATTTTCCCTACTAAATTCAGTCTTTTGTAGCTCTCCATATTTATAGATTTTAATATTTTCCATTTTTGCATTATTTATTTTGAAATTAAAGTATAGTTTATTTACAGTATAATGTTGGCTCCATGTGTACAGCATGATGATTCCATATTTTTATAGATTATATTCATTTAAAATTATTTCAAAATAATGGCTGTATTTCCCTGAACTGTGCTATATTATTATCTTGACAGATTTTTAAAGAGACTCCTGTTTAGTTGTGAGGATAGATTTTATCATTCAAATTAGTTAAATATCAGTAAGTCACATATGTTGACAAGTCTTAAATATTTCTTCCATTTGCAGAGTGGAGTTAAAAGCTTTGTGTTTTTTTCCCCCAAATTTAGCAAAAAAAAAAAAAAAAA
>SJYQ01000616.1:1159951-1170446 GCA_006410935.1 Redunca redunca | reverse complement strand
TTTTTCTTAGAACAACTTTGGCACTTTATATTTTTTTATAGAATATCATGATTCTTCCAGACTTTCAAATCGATTGTTATATAGTCACACATAATATTCCTTTATAGTTTTTAAAATCTATTCAGTATCTATGGTGTATTTCTTACTGCTAATCTTGTGTTTTGTTTTGTCTTTTTAATGAGACTGGGTCTTTTCATTTTTAATATTTTCTTTTTGTTATTTTAATATTTTAGCCTTATTAATTTATGTTTCCTGCTTTCCATTGGTTTATTTTGGTATTTTTCTAATATTTAAAGTTAACCCATGTAATTAGAGTCTTTATTTTGATAATAAAACTATTGAAGGAATAAGTTTCAAATGAAATTTTCAAGTTTCCATCTGAATTTAGCTTTAGACATATCTCATAAATTTTAATATGAAGTGATTCTTTGTTACTGTCTAAATAACTTGTTTTTACTTTGGCTTAAGATTAATGGCAACCCACTCCAGTATTCTTGCGTAGAGAATCCTGTGGACAGAGTAGCCTGGTGGGCTGCTGTCCATAGGGTTGCACAGAGTCAGACATGACTGAAGCAACTTAGCATGCATGCATGCATTGGAGAAGGAAATGGCAACCCACTCCAGTATTCTTGCCTTGAGAATCCCAGGGACAGAGGAGCCTGGTGGGCTGCCGTCTATAGTGTCACACAGAGTCGGACACGACTGAAGTGACTTAGCAGCAGCAGCAGCAGCAGCAAGATTACTGAAGTATTTCTAGTAGTTAAGTGTTTATCCTTTTTTTAATTGTTGGTTTCTACTTTATTGAACTACAATCAGGAAGTAAGGCCTAGAAAAAAGTTTTTCAGTGATGTATTCAAGTTATTGTAGCCAAGCACACAATTAAATATCACAATTGGAGGAATGTGTATTCTTTGTTATGTAGCTATTTCTCTGTGTTTATCTGTCAGATATATATCTATATTACTATGTTTTTCAAGTAGCCCTGATTTTCAATATTTGGGGAAAATATTGTTTTCTGGTTGTGAATGTTACTTTTCATTTCATAATATGCTTTTTCTTGAATTCTTTAGTCTAATATTAATATTGTAGCTATGTTTTTTCTTTGTGCATAGTTTGCCAGTGTATTTTTAGCAGTCACTTATATTTGCCTCTTCCTCTTTCTTTTCTTTCAGGGATGTTTCTTGTTAATAACACTGAGCAGTGAGGAAGCAGTTGTGCTTCTTCTGGGGAACCTGCTAGTAACTGCTGCCCTAGTATTTGTACCAAGCTATAGGCTCTGTCTTGGGTTTCACAAAGGGCAGGTCTTTCCTGTGGCTGAGTCCACAGAGAATGAACTGAACCTGATCAGTCCCTGAAGATATCTGGGAAATGTGAGTTCTCAGATCCATCCTGAGTCACCAGGAAACCTTTTGTAAGGAGCCATACTGTAGTCATGAGACTCTGCCACTAATCTCACTAGCTGTGTAACCCTGGTTAATGTCTGTGAGACTGAGGTTCCTTATTTGTAAAATGCAGATAACAAGACATTACAAGGTTGCCATGTGGATTAGATGAGAAGATATATCTAATAGTGCCCACAGTATAATAGGCATTCCCTATTTCCTTTTTCACTTCTCAGGAAGATGTGAACAATGGTAGGAACTCTGGGAATAGAGGGGCTTCAAATTCTTCAAGGCCAGGGAGCAGATTACAGAACTGGAGTGTAGGTTTTTTAGAATACTGCCACCCTAATATTTGTAGGAAGTATCTAGTGGCTTGAAAAGGAAGAAAATACAGCAGACTATGTCTTTCAGAAGGCTGTAGCATCCAACCAAAATTGTGTTGCTGGTGGTCAGACTATCTGACTTATGAGGCTTCTTCTTTCCTGAAGCCTTGTTAGCCATGTGGCTTTCCTCTTTCCTTCAAGTTGATTTGCTGTCAGTGTCTCCTGAGTCCTGTATATCTGACAGTTTTTTCAGGCCTCAGACTTATAGAAACGTGAATCATTTTATGCAGGTCATCTGAAAAAGCAGAGTATCAACTGTTCTTTCTTAGTTTTCCTTGTAAATCTGTCTCAAATTTGTCTACTTTTCTTCTATCCAGTTGGTGCGTGGGTCCTACCATAGATTCTTCGGGAATAAAGAAGTAAAAGGCTATCTGTAATGGTTTTGTCAAAATGAGCATTAAAATTTTTTTCTATTATAAAAGAAGATTCACTTGTTCTCTCAAAGCCTCAGTTCATAAAAATCATCCCCTAAGAGTTATTCTTATCCCTTGGATTTCAAGATCAAACCAGTCAATCTTAAAGGAAATCAGTCCTGAATGTTCATTGGAAGGACTGATGCTGAAGCTGAAACTCCAATATTTTGGCCACCTGATGCAAAGAACTGACTCATTGGAAAAGACCCTGATGCTGGGAAAGATTGAAGGCAGGAGAAGAAGGGGACAACAGAGGATGAGATGGTTGGATGGCATCACTGACTTGGTAGACATGAGTCTGAGCAAACTCTGGGACTTGGTGATGGACAGGGAAGCCTGGAATGCTGCAGTCCATGGGGTTGCAAAAAGTTGGACATGACTGAAATGAACTGAACTGAAGAGTTATTCTACCAAGTAGTGCTATTTAATGATATTTATCTAATCTTAAATGAACAGAAGCTTTTTGCTTAGCAGTGACTGAATTTGTGCACACTAGATAAAACAGCACACTCCTCTGACCCTGGCCTGTACAGTCCTTTACACTGAATATGACTTCATTTTTCTTTTTCTTTTTTTTTTTTTGGTCTGTTATCTTTTGGTTTAAATGTTTAATGAGTGTCATCATTGAGGGTTTTCTTTTTTTTTCCTTTCATAAAGTCATTGAGACCTATGCCAAATATACCATCTCAGATAAAAATTTTATTTTGAACTAAACCATGTTGAAAGAACAAACCTGAATAAAAGTAGGTAGTGTTAGACTAAATTAAAAGTGCACTGGATTACTAACTGTTGGAAATTTTCTAAACTGCATGATGTAATCAAACAAAATCATTAGCTCTCTTTTTTCAAAGTAAACACTCTCTACGTATAAATTACACTGAGCATTGTATGTGATTATGAAGTATAAATAGAATTTCATGGCATTTAGAAAGGCACTCAAAAATACCCATAGACAAATGTAGGTGGTGCCCAATGCCCTTTCATTTAGCAGTTGGAAATTGAGACTGTTAAGGGTGATACCTGTTGGAGTTAGGGTCTTGCTGGCAGATCGTGTAGATGGTTTATCTTCTGTTTAGGATTTGAACTGCAGTCAAGCTGAGTCATGCTTCAGTCTACAGGCTGTTGCTCACTCTCTGCCATTGCATGTTGTTCCTCCAAAGTGGAGACAGCAGCAGCCTCATAGCCACCTTCAGGATGAAGACAACATAGTGGGGCAATTTTCATGCTGGCAAAGGGCAAGACTGGTGACTTGGCCCTTGAAAGGACAGGCCTGGTGTGATATCTCAAATATATGGACAGCACTAAAAAGGACACTGGGTTCTACATGAAAATAATTTATATCAAAGTGCCTTCTGATGAGTATTTGGCTTCTGATTTTAGCCTCTTTCATTTATTTCAAAGAACTTTGAAAAAATGTGTCTGAACTTTATACTTCCTAGAGTATCCAGAGGTGGGCAAGTCACAAAGACCACATCTACAGAAGGCACATGCATGATGCCAGGCAGATGGAAGTGCTCATTAACAGTAGTGCTTATATTATGGGAGAAAAGGGCAGATGTGGAAGTGGTCTATAGGCTTGGTGCCAAGCTAAGATTTCTATTTCATAGTCGAATTAGTTTTATTGATTGAATTCTCCTGGATAGACTTGAAATCTACACTCTTGCTTGGATTCTACCAAATAAGTCCATCAGAAATGTCAACCATTCACCTCTCTGGACTTCAGTCTTTCCAGTATTCACTACAGCTCCCCACACAGTTATCCTCTCTCGTTGTTTCCAGTTCTTCACCATCCACTCTGCCTCTTCTCTACCTCTACTGCCCTTGCCTGTGTCTAACTATTGCCAAATTCTCATCTTCCTTGATGTCTTTGTAGAAGTTGACAGAGCAGATACTCCCTTCAACTTGAAACTCGGTCTTGGTCTCCATAACAGCACATTACTGTCTCTCCAACTCCGGCAGAGGTTTCTCCTCCTCCTTTTGATTCTTAAATGTCTGTCCTAGCTTTCTCCTCATCCTGCACTCACTCTGTTAGCAATCTTTTTCATTTCCATGACTTCAGCTGCCACATATATGCATGCTGATAACTCACAGATCTTTGGCAATAAGACAACTCTAAATCTGCACATTGAAGCTTTTATTCAACATCTATACTCATTTTTTTTTACAGTCACCTCAAGCTTACATGTTCAAAATGGAACTTATCATCGACACAAACCCACTCTTCTTCCAATCAGTTTCCTAAGCCAAAGTCTTATACCTCTTTCTCTGTGTCCTTTAGCACTTTGCATATAATTCTTATACTGTACTGTGATTGTCTTTTTTCTTATCCATGACAGTATTTTTTTTCCGTTGTTTCTTTAAGATGTAGCATAATGCCCATGGCAGAAGAAATCACTAAATGACTTCAGAATTAGGAATGCTGGAAAATGTTTCAAACTACCTGGGTTCTATTCAATTTAAATTGAAACACTCAAAATACCTTCTTGAAATGGAAAGTTATGCTTAAGTTCATTTAGCAAACTCTATTTGTAAAAAAAAAATATACAACCCAATAATTTATATGTATATTTGGCATTTACTTTGATTAAACATTGTTTCTGGGACTAGAGTGACTTCAGTGCCTCTGGGTTCCTTGTCATTGTCTCAGAGAGACCTGCTCTGATCACCAAGAAGAGGTAGTTCAGCCTGCCACCAGCTCCATTACCCTTACTGTCTTCAAGCATCAAACTATGTTTGATATTTTTTATTTATTTATTTAGTATTAAATAATACTAAATGCGTTAAAATATTGAGTTTATTTATAAAAGTATTTTGTTGTCTGGATCCTCACTTTGGAATGTAAACTTCAGGAGGGCTAGTGCCTGTTCTGTCTTGTTCACTGTCATATCTTCGGCACTCAGTCGATTGTTGGTGCTGAAGCCACAGTCACGTGCAGGTGTTCAGTAAACACCTGATGAGTGAATAATCAGTTGATACATCAGTTAATAAACACAACAGGAATGAGGTCACTGAGATATGAAACATTATAGCCTGTTCCAGGAACTGTAAGGGCTGTTGCTGAGGGCTGTGTACAAAGATAATAGCATTCATTTAGCACTTCTCTGTCTGCCATTATCTTAGGCTTCACTTACCTTATCTCATTGAACCCTTGTGACAGCCTTGGAGATCAGTACTATTATTATACTCATTTATGGATGAGGAGGCTGAGGCTCGAAGAGATTAAGGACATACACCAGTCAATGACAGAACCCAGACAGATAAATTCCCAGACCATCAAAGCCTGTGGGAAGGAGTTTGAACTTTATCCTGTGATCAGTGACAGGAGATCGGAGCTTGTAAGGCATGAGCTGATTTGTGTTTTTAGAGGGGTCATTATGGGGCAGTGTAGAATGGAAGAAAACAAAAGGGAAGTCAAGGAACTCAGTGATGAGGCTGTGAAACACTCCTTGCAAGAGACCATGGTAGTGACTCCAAGTAAGGCAAGGGAAGGTAAGACTTAGAGGATTTCCTGGGAGGCAGATAGAGTTTAGCAACCAAGTAGTCGTGGGTGGGAGGGAGGGAGGCACTGAGCATGACTCAGGGGACAGATTGTGATTTGGATGTCTGTTACCATGTATTCCCAGTGCTAACGTTTGGCAGAGCCAAAGCCATATTACTCATGCCTGCAGTTCCTGTGTTGAAGAAGGCAATGGCACCCCACTCCAGTACTCCTGCCTGGAAGATCCCATGGTCGGAGGAGCCTGGTAGGCTGCAGTCCATGGGGTCGTTGAAAGTTGGACCCGACTCAGTGACTTCACTTTCACTTTTCACTTTCATGCATTGGAGAAGGAAATGGCACCCCACTCCAGTGTTCTTGCCTGGAGAATCCCAGGGACGGGGGAGCCTAGTGGGCTGCCGTCTATGGGGTCACACAGAGTCTGATACGACTGAAGCGACTTAGCAGCAGCAGCAGCACAATGCAGTGTGTCAGATCCTGGAAATATAATGGCAAAAGATATTAAACAATTTCCCACGTGAGGAAACTGTATTAATGGTTTCTACTTTTTTTTTTTTTGGAGTAGCCCAACTACACTTTCTTTTTCAAGTTTAGTATTTAAAAATTTTTTTAATTAATTTATGTTTTTATTGAAGGATAATTGATTTACAGAATTTTTCTATTTTCTGTCAAACCTCAACATGAATCAGCCATAGGTATACATATAGTCTTTTAACTAAGGGAAGGCTCAACCAATATTTGCTCTTTATTCCAAATACAAAATCTATTTTAAATGCCTTCTAAACTAAACATTAGTTATAAGTACAAAAATTTAGATATATCTTAAAGTTGGCAATGGTAGGTGAGCAGAGAGGAGTATGTCAGGATTTTAAGTTTTTTTCTTTTTTCTGAACGGTAGAAAGGTACAGAACAGTAGAATTCTAATACCTGTTCTCCTCTTAATTTTCTGCATAAATTAGTAAGTCACTTTGCCTTCTTAAGGGTCATTTTTCTATCTCAGAATGAGACTATGAATTTATCTTTGAGATAAATATTATTATGAAATTTCTATTCAATCAGCCACTGAGGTTTTCAGGTAGCATTAATGTAGGGGGAGACCAAAGGGATACCCTCTGAGTGATTGATGTGGGGAAAGAACTAATGTCAAGACCCGAGAGAGATACAGAAGAGTCAAAGAATTTAAGGAATAGTTAGAAATATGAGCTAAGTTTTAGGCACTTCAGTATTTAGGCATAATTGTTCAGAGTCTCTAGTTTTTTTCTTTTATTTCCTATGTGATAGTACATGTTAAAATGAAAGACAAAAATAAAGAATTAAAAGTGAGAATGAAGTTAGGCTTATTAAACTGCACATGAATTTATAAGCTAGAAATAGCATTTTAAAAAGGAACAAAGAACATATAAGGCCCTGTAATGTAAGAAAATGTTAGATTCAATGTATTAATTCTAGTTTACATGCATTGCACAAAGAGTAGGTGACATGTTAGGATGTCAACTATCAACTTCCCTGAATTACAGTTTGTTTGTTTTTTTCTAACACATGCCATGGAAAATAATGGGGTGAGCTCTAACTTGAATAAAAGAAAGAAATATTTTCTACACAGCTAATTATAATCTTGCAGCATCTCTCTTGTCAAAGGCATTGATTTGTTTACAATATCCTTCTTTCATTTCTTCTCTAGTGCATGCTCATGAGTCAACCAAATTTCCTACATTTTTACTCCATAAGCCAGTAAATCTTAGCATGAGGTTTGTGGTTTGTTCTTACCAAAGACAGTGTATGAATCTAAGACTTTGCCCAAACATCAAGAATGTAACCTACACCTACACTGTCAGCTTTTAAAAGTGGGCATTCTTTCGGTATTAGATTTGGTATTAAATGACCCTAAAGATAATGTAGGAGACTTGTACATCTGATGCAAAAGACTCCATAAATCTACTTTCCCTGTTGTTGTTCTTGTTCAGTCACTAAATTGTGTCCAACTCCTTGTGACCCTGTGCACTGCAGCACGTCAGGCTCCTCTGTCCTCCACTATCTTCCAGAGTTGACTCAGATTCATGTCCACTGAGTTAGTACTAGCTAACCATGTCATCCTCTGTGCCCCCTCCTCTTCCTTTTGCCCTCAGTCTTTCCCAGCATCAGGGCATTTCCAGTAAGTTGACTCTGCATCAGGTGGCCGAACTATTGGAGCTTCACCTTCAGCATCAGTCTTTCCAATGAATATTCAAGGTTGATTTCCTTTAGGATTGATAGGTTTGATCTCTTTGGTATCCAAGTGACTCTCAAAAGTCTACTCCAGCATGATTCAAAAATTCATAACTCAAAAGCATCAATTTTGTGGCACTCAGGCTTCTTTATGGTCCAACTCTCATATCCAAACAGGACTATTGGAAAAACCATAGTTTGACTAGATGGACCTTTGTTGGCAAAGCAGTGTCTCTGCTTTTTAGTATGCTGTCCAAGTTTGTCATAGCTTTCCTTCCAAGGAGCAATCATCCTTTAACTTCATATCTGTAGTCACTGTCTGCAATAATTTTGGAGCCCAAGAAAACAAAATTTCTCACTGCTTCCACTCTCCCCCACTTCTATTTACCGTGAAGTGACAGGACCAGATGCCAAGACCTTTGTTCTTTTTTAATGTTGAGTCTCACGCCAGCTTTTTCACTCTTCTCTTTCACCTACTTCACTACTTTCTAGGAAACACCTTTGGATTAGATGGCTTGCCTTTTCAATAGCTAGGCTTCATATGGAACAATGGAACCCAGAGCAGCTGATTCCTAGGAGAAAATCAATACAGCTGGTATATTTAGTAAAAGAGTTGAAAATAGGGAAAAGTGAAGCAAAACAGAAATTTAAAGTGGAAGGGGTATCCTGGCTATGAAGGCTTCTCAGATGGCACTAGTGGTAAAGAACCTGCTTGCCAGTTCAGGACATGTAAGAAACAGGAGTTCGATCCCTGGGTTGGGAAGATCCCCTGGAGGAGGGCCTGGCAACCCACTCCAGTATTCCTGCCTGGAGAATCCCATGGACAGAGGAGCCTGGGGGACTACAGTCCGTAGTGTCGCCAAGAGTCCGACATGAGTGAAGCAACTTAGCACACAGACACACACACGCACCCTGGGGATGCAGGGTCTCAGAGAGAAGTTCGGGAGCTGAGTGGCCAGGCCGGCATCGTGGTTTAAATGAAGAGGCCGCGAGGAGGGAGCTAGGACTCTGGAAGGAGGAACTGTCTGAAGGGAAAGGAAACCAGTGAGGAGAATCGTCACCTCCAGAGATGGTGTGAGAGAGAGACAGAGAGAGGGACAGAGGGAGACATGAGTAAGGGGGTGGGGTGTGTAGATTCAAATTCACTTTAGAAAAAATTACCATGTTTTGGCTGTCTTAACTGAATTGTGTTGGGAGTCAAGAATGCTGGGAGAGCAGCCTTTCTCTCAGTATCGAGCTCTCCCTGCCCTGTGCCGCCTAGGTGTTACCGCAGGGCTGCCTGTGTTTTGGGAAGAATGGCCTCCATCTTTAGGTTTGCTTGGTCTTCTAGCTTAAGACCTCGGGAGCAGAGGCCGCAGCCCCCTAGTGTTCCCAGGGTGGTCCTGACCCTTGATCAGGTGAGCATCCCAGGACAAACCACTGGGTTCAAGTGGATGGCGGCCCTCTGCCTGGTTTGGGTCATGTGTTTACCATGATGAGCAGGGGGAACCTCACGTGCGAGAGGGGCAAGCAAACATATGCACAGACTGGAATCAAGAGAGGTGTCCACTGCACTTGGTACAATGTTATTTTCATCATGTTCTCTGCATTTATCAGCATGTGGCTAGCCATGAGCTGGTTAAATGGGACAAGGCAATTCAGAAAGATGACCCATCAGGAAGTAAACTCCTTACTGAAAGTGCAAAGATAGGAGAATGGATATATATGGCTTTAGACAATAGATATGATCCAGTTTGCAGAAATATAGGCAAATAAGGTCAGGAATAACTTAAGTACACAGCTAGAGACTGGGCATCTGGTCTCAGATGAGACCAATGACCAGACTAAGGTCTTTAGCAGAAAAGACGAGTTTCATACTTTTATACTGCTGCTGCTGCTGCTAAGTCACGCCAGTCGTGTTTGGCTCTGTGTCACCCCACAGACGACAGCCCACCAGGCTCCCCCGTCCTTGGGATTCTCCAGGCAAGAACACTGGAGTGGGTTGCCATTTCCTTCTCCAGCGCATGAAAGTGAAAAGTTAAAATGAAGTCGCTCAGTCATGTCTGAGTCTTTGCAACCCCATGGACTGCAGCCTACCAGGCTCCTCTGTCCATGGGAGTTTCCAGGCAAGAGTACTGGAGTGGGTCGCCAGTTTTATATTAGACTTGTTTAAATTCCCCTTCCTAATTTGAAGTCGTTCAAGACAATGGGGGAAAGGTTCTCTCCTGTTATGTGCTGCAGAAAACATGAGACCGGCATTTTAGGCAAGACTTGAGAATTTCAGTGCTTTTGAGAGGAACACTGACACTTCTGGTTTTCAGAAACAATTTTCTTTCTGATTTTCTCTCATATATCATTAAGCTCATAGCTATTGTAGAATTTTCAGCTGAGAAAATACTGTTCAGCTCTTTCTAATTCATTTTCCTCTTCTCTTACTGATTGATTGAATAATGTAATTAAAGCAACACAGTCTGCTATATTGCCTGCAGTCATGATATTACCCACCAATTTTTTTTGGAGTTCTATATAATTATATTAATCTGAAGCTTTTCAGACTAATTCAATTGATCTTAAATTGAATATTGAATTAAGTTATTGATGTGAGGAAAGTTTTGCTGTTGTTGTTATATCTTATTC
>SJYQ01000616.1:1141675-1159787 GCA_006410935.1 Redunca redunca | reverse complement strand
TACTGTAATTTAAGGCATAGAATCTATTATAATCAATCATTCATAAAAACTTAATAGTGGAGAAAACTAAATAGCAATCCCCAAATTATCTTTTCATCATTAAAAAAAAAAAAACAGTGGTGAATTATGCATGAATGCTAACAGTATAAACTCTTAAGTGCATCTGATGAATGTTAAATATTGATGTCACAGAACAGGTCTCCTTTATATCTGTCAAGTCTTACTGAAACAGATTGATATAAAACCCATGATGATATTTACAGTGATAGAACTAATGTATTGACAGCAAGATATACATTTTTCATTGGGCAAAAATATCTTGGTGTCTACATAAACTTTAAGACAGGAGTTTTCAGGAATAATAACTGCTGGTAAAGCAAAGCTGTAAAGAAACCTCTTGGAAACATGCAAGCATGAGGTACTCTGAGTCCAGACTCCTTTAGCAACAGGTATAGTCAGACAGCAAAAAAAAAACAAGAAAAAAATAAAGAGCAATTTTTAAAAATAGAAATCTGAGTCAGCAGCAGCGTCTAGCTCCATGAACCTTAGAGCAATGCATTACTTTTCTTTTCCTTCAGAGCTGAAAGCATCAATATGTCTGGGGCAGGGGGGTCTATTCTACTACTTAATTTACAGGAAGGACTTGACCATGGTACACAGGACTGCAGCTGTGGCATGGAGAAAGGGGACAGGGGAGAGATGATGTTATGAATGGCTCTTTCTAGTACTGATTTCTACTGCCCATTTTTATGATTCTTTCTTTCTAATACCAAAAACCCTTCACTGTACAATCTTACAACATCACACAGTTACATAATTTGCATTAAAGGCAAGAAAGTCCTTACAATCAAGATTATTAACTGAGGAGTCCCAGATCTGCCTTTGAATGCTGTTGTTCATTTTTATTTTTTGCATGTGTGTATTGACATCTGCAATTTGTTTCTGGAAAGGGTATTCATGGGATCACAGATGATTTTTCACATGGGTCATAAAACAAAATTTAAGAAGTCCTGCTGGAGAAATCAGATTCAAAGTTACTTTGGCAGGAGTGATTATGGTTTGGAAAGACAATCTCCTGTAGATCTTGTGCTTTTATATTATTTTTTTTTTAAATCGAGGTCTGCAAAGTTTATGTTAGTTTCTGCTGTACAAAGAAGCAAATCAACCATAAGTATAGATACCCCCTCTCTCCCGCCCCCCCCAACATCCCACCCCCCAAGGTCATCACAGAGACAGAACTGCGCTCCCTGCGCTATGCAGCAGCCTCCTGCTAGCTGTCTGTTTCACGCATGGTCGTGTGTATAAGCAGAGGTGCCGACTGTTTGTTCTGGACTATCTTTACAAGGATGATCCTACACCAAATCCTCTCAGAAGAAAAAGCTCTCCCTTTGGCGCAAAGGAAAGGTTTGCATATAGACTTAGAGGATACAGAGTGTAGTGTCTCTCTCTGGAGCCAAGGGCCAGTTTGCCTACTGCAATTACAGTAAATGCCTTGGGCTCCCTAACCTTAGGGCCCCTTTCTTGTAATAGAGATCACGGCATGTTGCAAGTGTCACTTGAATCTCTGTCATCCTGTGGGGATTAGGACACAGAGAATTGGGACAAGGAAATGCTGACCCTCTGTCTCCTGTGTTGCTCTCTGCAATCAAATCCTTTGTCTTGACTCAGGAAATAGGATGTCTTCAGCCCAGCCAGCATCATGAACTGACCACAGGTTAACCACACAATATCATATATTCACAGTTTTGGCCATACGCATGGACACGTTGACAAAGGCATGCCTTTCTGGAAGAGAAAGAAATGAAAGCCCTCTTGGACAGTTTGTAACCGATCAAGAACCTACAAAGCCTTCCTAGAATGGACCCCTACCCATGTCCTCTGCCTGCCTTTTGTCTTTAAAATTTTAGTCAAAGAATAATCAGAGAAGTGAGAAAACACAGAACGAAAGCAAAACAGTCAAGCAAGACAAAGTAATAATACTTTAGCCATTAAACAGAGTCAAGGACCTTTTGTTCTTCTTCAAGGACTATATGTAAGATTCTGAGCCAAGTCATTTGAACTGTTTTGCAGATAACAAGCATGGAGACCCCAGTTGAAACCAGAAGTTTGATGATGCCAACTCATGATCACCTCAGCACCAACCAGTCACAATAATGTCCACTAGCTGACCACACCCTGTTCCTACAAAACTCACTACCCCCTGCAGAGAGGACACATAGTCTTGAGGGCATTAGCCCATTGTGACCCTGTTTCCTGACAAAGCTATTCTTTACTACTTCACCAAAACCTTTCTCCACAATTTCTATTCAGCATCAGTGAACAGAAGCCAGGTTTCACTGAGGCAAGAAGATTAACAGGATTTGAGGGAAGTCCATAGTCATCAATAGCAACCATATTGACCAAAATGCACCATCAACTGGGCAATAAATGGTTCTTTATACCATGGCTATTGACTAGTAGGAGCTGGGGAGGTGGTTGCAGCCTGAGTATCATCAGGTAAGTTCAAGGACTTGTATCTGCACAGTGCTGTAGTCATGGTTGTCCCTCCTAAGGAAGGGGGCACTTCCTGGCCTGTCTTATGCCAGCCTTAGGTTTGCCCCATTATAAAAGTTAGTACTAAGATTCCTCCTAGGGTGCAGAATTTTCCACACCTTTTCAGACAAGAGTTGTAGAGATGCATACTCATACTGAACATGAGAGGAGAGACATGGAAATCACTGTGGACAGGTGCCAGGTGTTGTGCAAGGAAAAATTTGGGAGAGGAGAGCCCGGGAGTGAAGGACACTTTGTCAAAGAAGAACGACAGCAGCCGTCCGTTATGTCTCAACCCCTTCTGAAGTCTCTGCTGCCAACCTTAGACCATTCACAAGCAAGGGTAAAAGTTGCTAGAGACTTCTGCAATGGGTCCTCTAGGCTATTTAGGAGGTTCAACTTTCTAGGGAGGATTTCCCAGAAACAAACTCCCTAAAGAACCCACAGAAGAGACTGACACTTGTATGTGGGTTTCACTGACTTGGGCTGGGTTTACAGTGCAGAACGTGATCCAGTAGATGGTTTGACTGAACAGAGGAATTTTATTAAGATAAATTATCTTAGTTATGTGTGCAGCCCTGGAAGACTCTCCTAGCCATTTGTTGACAATGGGAAAGACATTAAAGAGATGTCATGATAATGGAACACCGAGTTGGTGGACTCCTTTAAAAAGATGCCGCCGTGTGAGTCCATCCCAGGTCAGCCAAACGGTGCAAACCCCACAACAGGGCAGCAATACGGGGAGAACTGCTGAGTCAAGAGATGATGTCAATAATGATGACCTTGTATGTGTGTGTGCCTTTGGGTGAGTGTGCATGATCAGTTGTGTCTGACTCTTTTGTGACCCCATGGACTGTTGCCAGGCTCCCTTGGCCATGGAATTTTCCAAACAAGAATACCAGAATGGTTTCCATTTTCTCCTCCAGGGGATCTTCCCAACCCAGGGATCAAACTTGCTTCTCTTGTGTCTCCTGTATTAGCAGGTGGATTCTTTACCACTAGCACCACCTGGGAAGTGCAAGAGCAAACCCATCAATTTGCTTGGTTGAGTTGCAAGCACTCAGTGCCCCCGACCCTGCAGCAGGCCACCAGCAACCCATGCCTCTGCTAGAGACTCCTGGACATTCACAGGCAAGTCTGGGTCAGCCTCTTGTGGGGTCACTGCTCCTTTCTGGATCCTTGTGAGCACTAGATTTTGTTTATGCCATCCAAGCATCTCTGGTGAGTATGGGGTTTGATTCTAAATGTGATTTCACCCCTCCTACCATCTTGATGGGGGCTTCTCCTTTGCCCTTGGATGTGGGGTATCTTTTTTTGGTGGGATTCAGCATTCTCCTTTTGATGGTTGTTCAGCAGTGAGTTGTAATTTTGGAGTTCTCACAGGAGAAGATGAGTGCGCGTCCTTCTACTTCACCATCATGGCTCTTTCTTGCATCAGTGTACAAAATAGCAAACACCTTGGGTTTTCAGAAAAATCCACAGAAAAATATCTATAGCATAAGTTCCACCTTAGGCAGACGCCTGAGGGGCTCACATGCCACCACGGTGACCACCTTCGCTGACTGTCCCATACCCTTCCCGGCGACCACCAACACCAGCACCAAGCAACTGACAGTGACTAACAACTAACTAACTACTCGCTGCCGCTGAGCCCACAGGGTCAGGGGCACTGAGTGTAGTGGTGCAAGCATGGAACCATTGAAGGAGGTTATCACTATCTTCATTACTTCCACCATAATTTGGTCTCAGGTCAAACCACCAGGAGGAAACACAGCCCTGCCCATAAGAGAAAACTGGGTTAAAGATTTACTGAGCATGGCCCCACCCATCAGAATAAGATCCAGTTTACCCCACAGTCAGTCCCTCCCATCAGGAAGCTTCCATAAGGCTCTTATCCTTATCCATCAGAAGATAGACAGAATGAAAACCACAGTCACAGAAAACTAATCAAACTGATCACATGGACCACAGCCTTGTCTAACTCAATGAAACTATGAGCATGCAATGTTGGGCCACCCAAGATGGAAGGGGTCATTGTGGAGAGTTCTGACAAAATGTGGTCCACTGGAGAAGGGAATGGTGAACCACTTCAGTATTCTTGCCTTGAGAACCGCATGAACACTATGAAAAGGCAAAAAGATATGACACTGAAAGATGAACTCCCCAGGTTGGTAGGTGCCCAATATGCTCCTGGAGAAGACTGGAGAAATAGCTCCAGAAAGAATGAAAAGACAGAGTCAAAGTGAAAACAACGTCCAATTGTGGATGTGACTGGTGATAGAAGTAAAGTCTGATGCAGTAAAGAACAATACTGCATAGGAACCTGGAATGTTAGGTCCATGAATCAAGGCAAATTAGAAGTGATCAAACCGGAGATGGCAAGAGTGAACGTCAACATTTTAGGAATCAGTTAACTAAAATGGACTGGAATGGGTGAATTTAATTCGGATGACCATTATATCTACTACTGTAAGCAAGAAGCCCTTAGAAGAAATGAAGTAACCCTTATAGTCAACAAAAGAGACTGAAATTCAGTACCTGGGTACAGTTTCATAAATGACAGAATGATCTCTGTTCATTTCCAAGGCAAACCATTCAATATCACAATAATCCAAGTCTATGCCCTGACCAGTAATGCTGAAGAAGCTGAAGTTGAACAGTTCTGTGAAGACCTATAAGACCTTCTAGAACTAACACCCAAAAAGATATCATTTTCACCATAGGGGACTGGAAGGCCCCTATGTCAAGAGAACCTGGAGTAACAGGCAAGTTTGGTGTTGGAGTACCAAATGAGGCAGGACAAAAGCTAACAGAGTTTTGCAAAGATAACGCAATGGTCATAGCAAACACCCACTTCCAACAACAAAAGAGAAGACTCTACACATGGACATCACCAGATGGTCGCACCAAAATCAGACTGATTACATTCTTCACGGTCAAAGATGGAGTGGCTCTATAGAACCAGCAAAAACAAGACTGGGAGCTGACTGTGGCTCAGATCATGAACTCCATATTGTCAAATACAGATTTAAATTGAAGAAAGTAGGGAAAGCCACTAGAACATTTCAGGTATGACCTAAATCAAATCACTTACAGTTAAACAGTAGAAGTGACAAATAGATTCAAGGAATTAGATCTGATAGACAGAGTGCCTGAAGAAATATGGACAGAGGTTCATGACATTGTATAGGAGGCAGTGATCAAGACCATCCACAAGAAAATGAAATTCAAAAAGGCCAAATGGTTGTCTGAGGAAGCCTTACAAATAGCTGGAAAAGAAGAGAAGCTAAAGGCAAAGGAGAAAAGGGAAGATATACCCATTTGAATGCAGAGTTCCAAAGAATAGCACGGAGAGATAAGAAAGCCTTCCTCAGTAGTCAATGAAAAGAAAGAAGAAAACAACACAATGGGAAAGACTAGAGAACTCTTCAAGAAAATTAGAGATACCAAGGGACCATTTCATGCAAAGATGAACACAATAAAGCACAGAAATGGTATGGACCTAACAGAGGCAGAAGATATCGAAAAGAGGTGGCAGGAATACACAGAAGAACTATACAGAAAAGGTCTTTATGACCAAGATAACCACAGTGGTATGGTCACTCACATAGAGCCAGACATCCTGAAATACGAAGTCAAGTGGGCATTAGAAAGCATCACTACAAACAAAGCTAGTGGAGGTGATGGAATTTCAGTTGAGCTATTTCAAATCCTAAAAGATGATGCCACTAAAATGCTTCAATCAATATGCCATCAAATTTGGAAAACTCAGCAGTGACCACAGGACTGGAAAAGGTCAGTTTTCATTCCAATCCCAAAGAAAGGCAATGCCAAAGAATGCTCAAACTACTGCACAATTGCAATCATCTCACACACTAGCAAATTAATGCTCAAAATTCTCCAAGCCAGGCTTCAACAGTACATGAATCATGAAATTCTAGATGTTCATGCTGGATTTAGAAAAGGCAGAGGAACCAGAGATCAAATTGCCAACATCCATTGCATCATCAAAAGATGAAGGAAGTTCCAGAAAAACATCTACTTGTGCTTTATTGACCACGCCAAAGCCTTTGACTGTGTGGATCACAACAAACTGTGGAAAATTCTTCAAGAGACAGGAATACCGGAGCACCTTAAATGCCTCCTGAGAAATCTGTATGCAGGTTAGGAAGCAACAGTTAGAAGCAGACATGGAACAACACACTGATTCCAAATTGGGAAAGAAGTACGTCAAAGCTGTATATTGTCATTCTGCTCATTTAACTTATATGCAGAGTACATCATGTAAAATGCTGGGCTGGATGAAGCACAGGCTAGAATCAAGGTTGCCAGGAGAAATATCAAAAACCTCAGATACTCAGATGACACCACCCTTATGGCAGAAAGTGAAGAACTGAAGAACCTTTTGATGAAAGTGAAAGAGGAGAGTGAAAAAGTTGGCTTAAAACTCAACATTCAGAAAACTAAGATCATGGCATCCTGTCCCATCACATCATAGCAAATAGATGGGGAAACAATGAAAACAGTGAGAGACTTTATTTTTCTGAGCTCCAAAATCACTGCAGATGGTGGCTGAAGCCATGAAATTAAAAGATGCTTTCTCCTTGAAGGAAAAACTATGACCAACCTAGACAGCATACTAAAAATCAGAGAAATTACTTTGCTGACAAAGGTCCATCTATAGTCAAAGCTATTTGTTTTTTCCAGTAGTCATGTATGGAGAGCTGGACTATAAAGAAAGCTGAGTGCCATAGAATTGACGCTTTTGAACTGTGGTGTTGGAGAAGACTCTCAAGGGTCCCTTAGACTGCAAGGAGGTCAAACCAGTCAATCCTAAAGTAAGTCAGTCTTGAATATTCATTGGAAGTACTGATACTGAAGCTGAAACTCCAATACTTTGGCCACCTGATATGAAGACTTGACTTGTTAGAAAAGACCCTGATGCTGGGAAAGATTGAGGGCAGGAGGAGAAGGGGACGACAGAGGATGAGATGGTTGGATGGCATCACCGTCTCAATGGACATGAGTTTGAGCAAGCTTTGGGTGTTGGTGATGGACAGGGAAGCCTGGAAGGCTGCAGCTTATGGGGTCTCTAAGAGTCAGATACCCCAGAGGAGCAGATATGAACTGAACTGAACTGAGTTGCAAGCATGCCACTTGGAGACAAAAGTCAGCATGCCTTGTGTAGTGGTGTGCAGTCATTGTCTCCATTCCTGACCCCAATGCCTCCCTTCCCAGTGCTCACACCTCAGATGGTGAAAGGAAAGGGTGATTAGGGGTGAGGTCAGGATCTCAAACTTCTGGGACAGGAAGAGCTCCAACCCTTCTGATTTTTTTAGGTCAGTCACTGTGTGAACAACTTGCCTGATACTGTGGGGAAAGGGGCATCTCCACTCCCTTAAATGGGTTTTAGTGGTGTTCCCATTGGGACAAGACATTGGGTAGACGAGATGGACAAAATCAATGCTTTTGTTGTTTCTAAGTAAAGTGAAGTTGCTCAGTCTTGTCTGACTCTTTGCAACCCCATGGACTGTAGTCTGCCAGGCTCCTCCGTTCATGGGATTCTCCAGGCAAGAATACTGTAGTGTATATAGGAGGCATTGAGGTGCAGTGTATCTGTAAATCTCTGTCACATAAACTCTAGAAGGATTCTTTCAGTTGGGGGTTATTCATGCAGAGAAGCACTAGTACCTTTGGGACCCTGTAACCCTGATGAGCACCTGGAGTTGTAAGTTTCTCTGCCTGATGCTGCTGCCAAATGGAGCCATGGGCACAGGGAGGGCACTCTCATACACACACAGCCCTCCAGGGTTTCAGACTCATCGCCCCTTTGGCACAGCTACAGGACATACCCTGCTTCAAGAACAACCAGTAGCTTCCTAATAGGGCAATAGGTGCTTGTTTAAACCAAACACCTGACTCAGGGCCCACGTGACTGAAGAGCTCGTGATGGGTGTGTCAATTCAGGCTCCCGGGCAATCACTCTTCAGATGAAAATGGTATAGTCAAGAAATTGCAAGGCTAACAAATACCTCTGAGCCCTCTCCTAACCTGGCCTTAGGCTTGACCTCCAAGAACCAGTATCCCATCACAGATTTGTCTTCCCTCCACACTAAGAAATTTGCACAAACATGTCTTAGTCAATTCAAGCTCCTATAACAAAATACCTCAGACTGGGTGGTTGGAACCACAGTTATTTCTCTCAGCTCTGGAGGCTGGAAGTTCAAGATCAAGGTGCCAGCTAGTTGGGCTCCTGATGAGAGCTTCCTTCTTGGCTCAGAGACAATGGGTCTCTTCTTCTTCTTAGAACCACACCAACCCCATCGCGGGGCTCCACACTTCTAACCCCATCTGAACCTGATTGCTGCTGTAAGGCCCCAGCTCCTACCATCAGCACACTGGGGATTAGGGTTTCAATGTGAGAATTTCAGAAGGACAAACATTCAACCCATAGCAAAGGCTTAGTGTAGTTTCTAATAGCTCAAGGTCTCATTCTAGAATGAACCCAGCCTCCCTTGGAGTTCAGTTCTGTTGGGAGCCGCGTTAGGCATTACTGACAAAATGGAGGCACGGTCCCCAGCCCCCTCTCCTCATTCCGCAGGCACGGATCCCGGGATGAAGGAGTTAGGCCTTGTAATTCTGACTTCTCGTTTCCTCTCCTCAGCTGAGTTGACTGAAAAGGAATATTAAGGTGCTTATTGTTCTTGAGAGGAGCATGAGAAGGCACAAAGCCTTCTGCAGCATTGCTCTGAAAATAATTCATAAAGTTAATCATTGACATTTGTTCAAGGACTTTTACAAAAAAGTGTTCCCGGATGAGCACATAGGCCGGAGCCTGAAGCCATGGGAGAGATTGATATCTGAAGCCTATTTGTGAGGAGACTGTTTACGGCAAAGGAGTTTACTGAATTTAGGGCTTAGAAATAATTAAAAGAGTTAGAAGTTAAAGATTTAAGGGGCGTTGTAAAGTTAGCATATTTTACTATAGCTTATAGAAGTTAGGAATTTTTAGAGACACTATAGCTGGAAGCCTTTTTAAGAGATAGTGAGCTCAGGATGTTAGGGGCAAACAGGACTTAGGAAGATAAGTAGTAAACTGGGGAATGTAGATGAGTTACAACGTAATCACAAGTCAACTACAGGACACATTAGAGGAAGTAGATAATAGATGATAAGGCTGATTCCCAGAGAATCACTGAAGCAGGAACTCTGAAGAGGAACAATGATTTATGAGGATAATAATTCTGGGAGAGGGGTATCTGAAAATGTCAAACCTCTGGCCTAATGCTTTTGTAAAACTATAAAAGAGAATCTTAAACTTGGAATAAAGAGGCAGTCCATAGAAAAATGAGAGGCTGTCTCATTCGCCAACACTGTTCATCTCTTCAGGTTGAATCCCTGGCTGCTGGTCTCTGGCACAGTTCAGTCACTCAGTTGTGTCCAGTTCTTTGCAACCCCATGGACTGAAGCACACCAGGCTTCCCTGTCCATCATCAACTCCCGGAGCTTCCTCAAACTCATATCCATCAAGTCTGCAATGCCATCCAACCATCTCATCGTCTGTCCTCTCCTTCTCCTCCTGCCTTCAATCTTTCCCAGCATCAGGGTCTTTTGAAATGAGTGAGTTCTTCGCATCAGGTGGCCAAAGTATTTCTGAAGCTGAAACTCCCTTGAAATGCATACCTACAAAACTCAGAGCTACCAGAACTATTTCAGCCAAAACTCAATGATAGGCAGATAGACACCTTAACTCTTGGAGCAGTTACTTTAGAAAACTTGCAATGAGAAATCCTTTCTCTGACCCTTTGGGGTATAAATCTGAGACCCACATCTGTCTTCTCAAGGACCTAAAAACATCTCTCTGAAATGCAAACAGCAAGTTGCTCTGGATACCCAAATCCCAGGCTTCCTTTCCTGCAATGATGGTAGTAGCCTTAACAAGATGCTGTGCTAGACCAACTGAATGGATTCCATCCCAGCCTCGAGGTCATATGAATCAGGGAGGAGAACAGAGTGCCTTACTCTTAGGAAATTTTGCCAAAAATGGAGACAGCTTAGAAATGAGTGATGTTTATTATCAGAAGACAATCCCTTATGGGCTTCTCACATTTCTGCTTATCTTGCAATAAAGCAGAGGTGTCAACTGGCTTTATTCCACAACATCTTTGTTCTAAAATGTCAAGGGTGTCTTCAGAGTGATCGGTCTTGGAAGACAGACATAGCATCTCTGTTGAGAGCAAAGGGCGAGTTTATTTACTAGCCATCACAGAAGAGCTCTATTCCCAAAGCTCAGACTCCTTCTGGTAACACAGCCCACTGCACGTGCAGGCGTCACCAGGCAAGTCCTGTTCTCTGAGGGAATTAGGGCTGGTGGAACCAGTTGTAAGAAAATGCAGATATTCTGACTTATCACTACTTTGGGGAGTAACTGTCCTTTATTTCTGACTCAGGAATCTCATGTCCCAGCAAGCATTCATGAAACTAGACACATAGAATTTTAATTGCAGGTAAGGTAAATTAGCAGACCCCTCACAATTCTTAACAATTCACAATTCTTATGTTTAATTTGTTTCCTGGGATTTTTTTTCTATCAACTCATTTCTATAATTTTTTATGTATTAGCTCAATTAGCATAAAAGAGTAATGCACTGGGGCTTGCAGAGAGATATATATTATTTTTAAAATTCTATTTATTATCAGCTAACTACATTTTATGAACATTTATGAATCTATTTATTGAACAAATACTGTTGTCAACAATGTTCTAAAAGTGACAGGAATGCATATAACAGATCCTAGTGGACTTAGACACGCACTGGTATTATCACTTACGTCATTACATCAGAGTTAAACTGAGAAAAAATAAACATGCAGTGCTTTTCATGTTTACAATAGACAGAAAGGGGCTTGCTTCTGCCTGGTTGGGCAGCCAAGAAGTTCGGGGCTGAGGAGACACCAGCTGTCTCATAGGCCCACTTCAGGTCCTATTGGCCTCGGCTGCCTCTCTTTTATTCCAGCCACTACTCTGTAGGACACCCACCTGATTTTACTCAAATGAAATACCACAGCACCTTCCACATGCCTCTCACCCCCGGCCTTAGAGCTTTCCATGGGATGCAGGGGCACACAAGACCCTGGGAAGGCACCTGAGTCATGCATGAACTAGGGATAGAGATGAGGCCATGCGCTGGTGGGGTCAAGCTCTGACAGGCAGAACCAAGAAGCAAAGGGTATGTTTGTTGCCCTTTCTCATCAACCCAACCCACCCCAACCCATGGAACATCCTGAGACACTCTACACCACGCTGGAGAACGGCTCCATCAGGTTGAACGATGCCGTCGCTTGACAGCTAACAGGCGGTAGACATCTGAGAAAGGAGCCTGCATTCTGACCCCTGCTGTCCTCAGTCTCACTGTTCCCTTCCCTCACTCCGGCTTCCCTGAGGTTACACACCGATAGAGTTACAGCACAGAAGGTGAAAACTCACACAGTTGGGTTATACTCTGCAGAGATATCGGACAAAAAGAAGTGGGTCATGAAAGAGGTAGAAATTAAGCTGAATGCAAGAAAATGCTGAGGTGTGTAGAGAGGCAGTGAAGCCAGAAAGAAACGGTCATCTAGCTGAAACCAAGAGTAAAAATAACTACAATGGGGAAAATGAAGACGAGGAATGGCAAGTGAATTTGACGGCAGGGTTTGCTGTGTAAACATCACTTGGGAGATTTTGCCCCAAGAGTCTAACAATTCAGACTGAATGGACTGGTGGTCCCATTACAGAACCTACATGGCAGAGGTCCTTGTAAGCAGGGTGTTAAGAACATCAAGTCAAAATTCAAGCAAATGAAATAATTTAAAGTGAAGGCAGATTACCAGGCAAGGACTAGTGCCAGTGAGAAGAATATGTCTCTTCAAATCCCAACACATTTTCTCTCATAAGGCTCAGCCCTGGAGTTTTCAAATAAATAAGATTCTAGACATGTTTCTGACATAGTTCTCAGTAGCCACACCGGCTTCTTCACTTGTCTTGTGCAGAGGTTATGTTTACTTTGACCAGTCCTAGTAACACAAGCAGAGAAGGCAATGGCACCCCACTCCAGGACTCTTGCCTGGAGAATCCCATGGACGGAGGAGCCTGGTGGGCTGGAGTCCATGGGGTCACAAAGAGTTGGACACGACTGAGTGACTTCACTTTCACTTTTCACTTTCATGCATTGGAGAAGGAAATAGCAACCCACTCCAGTGTTCTTGCCTGGAGAATCCCAGGGATGGTGGAGCCTGGTGGGCTGCCGTCTATGGGGTCGCCCAGAGTTGGATACGACTGAAGTGACTTAGCAGCAGCAGCAGTAATACAAGGGCATCCACAGAGTAGGAGGTGGTATAGGCAGACAATGTGGAAGGGGGCAGTCTTCTTAGTGCTGTTAATAAAAGGGCTCTACATGAACTTGCTTGGATGGTTTTTACTCAGTCACATGAGGATGAAGAGGTGAATGGAAGCTTAAAGGACTCAATAGAGATCATGAGCAGGAAAGATCAAAATCAGGCATTTAAGAGACTTCAAGGAAGACAGGAGAGTCATCAGAGTTAGTTGCAAATTTAAAACCAAAATTAGTGACATAGGACCACTGGTAAAGAAGCGAAAGCACAGGGAAGCATATCACAGAAGAGGAAGATGTTTGTGCCGCTGGAAATATATGCTAAGAAAATATATTCAACTTCATTAGTGACCAAGAAAGAAAAGAAAAGGAAATATGACCTTAAAAACAGCAAATTTTTAATGATAGTAGTGGTAAGGTCAGGCTATGACAAAAGGCTCTTTTGCACTGAGTTTTGGAACGTAATTTACTAAAATGTATTTGGAAATGTTGCAAATATTTAACTCAACTCAAGCTATTCAACTCCTTGGACTATGTACCTATAACATATTTGCTGAGTGCATCAGTTCAGTTCAGTTCAGTCACTCAGTCATGTCCAACTCTTTGCGACCCCATGAACTGCAGCACATCAGGCCTCCCTGTCCATCACCAACTCCTGGAGTCCACCCAAACCCATGTCCACAGAGTCAGTGATGCCATCCAACCATTTCATCCTCTGTTGTTCCCTTCTCTTCCTGCCCTCAATCTTTCCCAGCATCAGGGTCTTTTCCAATAAGTCAGTTCTTCACATCAGGTGGCCAAAGTATTGGAGTTTCAGCTTCAACAACAGTGCTTCCAGTGAACATCCAGGACTGATCTCCTTTAGGATGGACAGGTTGGATCTCCTTGCAGTCCAAGGGACTCTCAAGAGTCTTCTCCAACACCACAGATCAAAAGCATAAATCCTTTGGTGCTTAGCTTTCTTCACAGTCCAACTCTCACATCCATACATGACCACAGGAAAAACCATAGCCTTGACTAGACGGACCTTTGTTGGCAAAGTAATGTCTCTGCTTTTCAATATGCTGTCTAGGTTGGTCATAACTTTCCTTTCTATGAGTAAGCATCTTTTAATTTCATGGCTGTAGTCACCATCTGCAGTGATTTTGGAGCCCAAAAAAATAAAGTCTGACACTGTTTCCACTGTTTCCCCATCTATTTGCCATGAAGTGATGGGACCAGATGCCATGATATTAGTTTTTTGAATGTTGAACTTTCAGCCAACTTTTTCCCTCTCCTCTTTCACTTTCATCAAGAGAGGCTCTTTAGTTCTTCTTCACTTTCTGCTATAAGGGTGGTGTCATCTGCATATCTGAGGTTATTGATATTTCTCCCATCAGTCTTGATTCCAGCGTGTGCTTCCTCCAGCCCAGTGTTTCTCATGATGTACTCTGCATATAAGTTAAATAAGCAGGGTGACAATATACAGCCTTGATGTACTCCTTTTCCTATTTGGAACCAGTCTGTTGTTCCATGTCCAGTTCTAACTGTTGCTTCCTGACCTGCATATAGGTTTCTCAAGAGGCAGGTCAGATCCATAATATAGTTTAAACTCTAAGTTGAATGCTTTCTCAACCTTTCCATTCTCTTGAACCTTAGAAAGTAGGTACTGCTCTCCTAAAGTCTAACAATAAAATCTACCAAAAAATATTACTAAAGAGATAAACTGATCTTAGTACATACAACTACTCTTGTAGCTACTATTCTAGCATCCAGGTGAAAAAATGAAAGTGTTAGTTGCTCAGTTGTGCTCGACTCTTCGCTACTCCATGGACTGTGGCCTGCCAGGCTCCTCTGTTCATGGAATTCTCCAGGCAAAATAATGCTAGTGTGGATAGACATTGCCTTCTCCAGGGGCTCTTCCCAACCCAGGGATCTAACCTAGGTCTCCTGCATTGGCAGGCAGATTCTTTACTGTCTGAGTCCTCATGGAAGCCCAGCATCCCACTATACACTTTTATTCTGAACACACTGTGTGACACAGAACTCTCAGTGTGTTGAATAGGTTTAAAGCTTCAGAGAGAAAATCTAAGAGAATGGAAGGTGAATGGGAGCATGGCTGAGCCCCTATTGTGTAAATTACATGCAATGGTCAATTACCCACACCGATGATCCCTGTTATTGCAATAGAAAATCGAAATTTCAGTACTTTACTCAGATCACATACAAATCAGGTTGATCTTGGAGTAATAACATCCTTGAACATGAAGGACAAAAAAATAACCCTTTAATTACCATGTTTATGTCTCCTTTTTTTAGTTACCCACAGAACATAAACACGTTCAAGAGCATCGTGGCAATTACAATCTGCTTTTCAGACTGTTTAATTATGAGTGAATCAATCAATACAGTTCTATTCACTGACTCATTCTAATGCTTTAAACCACTTTTAAAAGTGAACATTTCCTGTAGACTTGGGCTTTATTATTTTCCCCTTACGTAGTTATCCTAATCCTTAAAAAAATGATTAAATATAAAAGCACCTCATTCTCTTGTACCTGGTAGGGTACTAGTTTTTCTCAAGCTGTTTAATGACTGTCCTTTTGTTTATACCCATGATGCTGCCATCCTTGCATGCAGATGGCACCATTTCACCCTTCATCCCACAAGAAGTATCTGCCATGTGCCTTAAAGTCCACAATTTCTCTTACAAGAAGAAGACACTTTCTCCTTAAAGGTAGAATTAGAAAAAAAAACAACAACAACTAAATAATTCAGTGTATGATAAGATCTGCTGTGCCTCAGGGAAGCTACTGATGACCTTGTACTCATTTTTTCTGGGATTTAACATATAGTATAGGCTTGCTTATTTTCCCACACAGCAATTAATTTCTACATTATGTTTAGAGTCATCTCTTGCCATTCAAACTCTCCTCTCAAGAAATAAAACAGGATTATATACCAAAAAAAATAAAAAGAGAGAGAGAAAGAAAGAACACATGCTGGTGAGGATGTAGAGCAAAGGGAACCCTTGCACACTGTTGGTGTAAACAGGTACAGCCACTATGGAAAACAGTAATGAGGTTTCTTAAAAACAGAACTACCATACAATCCAGCAATCTCACTTCTGATTATATATCCAAAGGAAACGAAATCACTATCTCGAAAAGATATCTGCACTTCCAAGTTCACTTGGAAGCATTACTTACAATAGCTGAGACATGGAAACCACACAGTATCTAATAACAGATGAATATATTTTTAAAATGTTCTATGTACATACAACTATTCAGTTATAAAAAAGAAAGAAACCCTTTCATTTACAACAGCATAGATGAGCCTGGAGGACATTGTGCTAAGTGAGATAAGTCAGAAACAGAAAGACAAGCACTACATGATTGCATTTATAAGTGGAATTTTAAAAATCAAACTCATAGAACAGAAAGCAGAATGGTGGGAGGGGGGAATATGGAGATACTGGTCAAAAGGTACAAGCTTTCAGTTATAAGATGAATAAGCTGTGGAGATCTAATGTAAGGCATGGTGACTACAGTTAATCATACTGTATCATATACTGGAAAGTTGTTATTCCAAGTATATAATATGAAACTTGCTATTTCAAGTATATAATATGTGACATGATATTAAATATCCTCACCACAAATAAAAGGTTTACAATCAATGTGAGGTGGTGGGTATGTTAATATACTTCATTTCAGAATGTGTCTATACATGAAATCATCACATTATGCACCCTAAACAGAGATTTTAAAACGACTATGCTATTGCAAGGGATTCCCAGGTAGCTAAGTGTAGAGAATTCTCCTGTCAATTCAGGAGACGCAGGTTCAATCCCCAGGTCTGGAAGATACTGTGGAGGAGGAAACAATGACCCACTCCAATATTCTTGCCTGGAGAATCCCACAGACAGAGGAGCCTGGCAGGCTACAGTCCATGGGACTGCAAAGAATCAGACACAACTGAACAACTAAACAACAAAAAAATAATGCTATTACAAACAAATCATCCAGGGTAACAGTGTTTCCTTGGGCACCAAGTTTGGGCTGTTTTCTCACTGGAGGCAGGAGTTAGCATTTATAAGTCTTTGAATTCCAGTCTCATTCTTAAAATTTCCAGAGTTGCATTCCTATCAGGCTCTGTCTATAATTATGGCCTCAATGCAGAAAGGGTGGATATTAATAAAATATAAATATTGGGTTAAATAAAGACATTTGCTTACTGAAACAATATAGTCAAGAAGTGCTTTTCCCACCATATCCAGTGACTGCACAAATATTTCAGGTGTACTTTTGAATTCCCATCAATAATAATAGTGCTTCCACAGTTCATGACAGCTGACTAAATACTTTTGTTGTTGTTCATTGTTATGCCCTTTTGTTTTGTCCAGAGTCTTCTTATTAATTTTGTGCCAGATACTAGAAGAGAGGCAAAGAGAAGTGAATATCTTGTCCTGCTCTCTGATTTTCAGTGGAGATGTGAAGCCTCAGATACAGCGAATTGCTTCCTGGCTAGCAATTCTCTGAAATGAAGCATAGCCCCAAGACTAATGCTTTCTCCATTACTATGTTGCTGCTTTGAAATTTTTACACTAAATATGGAAGACAATGATTATTATTTTATTAAAATTAGACATTGTTTTCAAAATCTTTCCATCTTCTCAAACTCAAAAACACACAAATGTGCACGCAGACATTCTATTATTTTCTTCTTTGTTTATGCATCTTTTTACTTATTAAAGTTTAGGGTATTCCAGAAGCAAGAACCCTTCATCTTAAAATCATGGATGTTTGGACTACATTTTTCTTGGAAAAATCGGTTGTAACATTTTAGAGATGTAACATTAAAACAGCTTTTCTCTTTTGAATGATGACTGAATGAACATGTAAATGATAACCTATCCTGTATGTGCAGACATGTCCACAAGGGGTCACAAAAAGATGTAATTAAATCTGTCTTTATCTTCGGCAAGTCTTATGGTATAATGAAGAAACTGAGAAAACAGATTCATTAATAATGAAAAAACGTCACAAAATGAATTAAATGTGTCACTCCATCTTTCATAAATAAACAAATGAAAAAGAATAGTACTGCTCTGCATTAATAAAAATTATAAATTACCTTTGAGGAAAAAAATGTGAAAGATAATATAGCGTTTATAGACTACCTTTTGTTATATAACTTAAAAGGTAATATAATTTTGTTTTTTT
>SJYQ01000616.1:1125958-1141523 GCA_006410935.1 Redunca redunca | reverse complement strand
TTTTGAAAAGTGTAACATAAGATGATGTGATCCTTGGAGATGCTAAGAAATAACATTGATTTGAAACACTGCTGTGTTTTCTCATCTTACACTTTCCCATTGCCTGTTGGCTGCCAGGAAAACCTGAGGATGAAGTCATCTGTGTGGTGAGTGTCATGTAACAGAGACACAGGTGTTGTGCAAGACCTTGAAGTTGCAATTCCAGTTCTCAGAGAAGAAGGATTAGTTGAGCATAAACCCAAAAGCTTCCTACTCTACTGTATGGACAAATATTTCCATCACATTGCCCCGATGAGCAGAAAATCCTCTGCCCATCTCTGCCTCCACCTCTATCCCCTTAGAAAAGCATTTGCTGATGTTGTTCAGTCACTCAGCCATGTCCAGCTCTTTGCAACCCCATAGACTGCAGCATGCAAGGCTTCCCTGTCCTTCACCACCTACAAGAGTTTACTCAAACCTATGTCCATCAAGTCAGTGATGCCATCCCACCAGCTCATCCTCTGTCATCCCCTCCTCATCCTGTCTTTAATCTTTCCCAGCATCAGGGTCTTTTCCAGTGAGTCAGTTCTTCATAGCAGGTGGCAAAAGTATTGGAGTTTCAGCTTCAGCATCAGTCCTTCCAATGAATTTTCAGGACTGATTTCCTCTAGGATTGACTGGTTTGATCTCCTTGCAGTCCAGGAGACTCCCAAGAGTCTTCTCCAACAATACAGTTCAAAAGCATCAATTCTGTGGCACTCTCTTTATAGTCCAACTCTCACATTCATACATGACTACTGGAAAAACCATAGCCTTGACTAGATGGACCTTTGTTGGCAAAGTAATGTCTCTGCTTTTTAATAAGCAATCTATGTTTGTCATAACTTTTCTTCGAAGGAGCAAGTGTATTTTAATTTCATGGGTGCAGTCACTGTCCATAGTAATTTTAAAGCCCAAGAAAATAAAGCCTCTCATTGTTTCCATTGTTTCCCCATCTATTTGCTGTGAAGTGATGGGACCAGATGCCATGATCTTCATTTTTTGAATGTTGAGTTTTAAGTAGTTTTTTCACTCTCCTCTTTCACTTTCATCAAGAGGCTATTTCCTGTTCACTTTCTGCCATAAGGGAAAAGAAAAATACATTCTTTCTTTAATCAGTCAAAATTCCTTTCTGATTTCAAAGAAATAACTGCCTGAAATAAAATTGTAGTATTGAATTACAGAAGCTCTGGATCAGAAACGTGTACCCCAGACCTAATGGCACAACACACTAAAAGTAAAAAGAAAAAAGTGAGGAATTTTCCTTACGGTGATTTCAAACATACACTTTTCTATTGAGAAATGCTAAACGGAGTTCATTCATAAACCAGGAAAGGGGAATACCAGTCACTCTGGAATACTAATTCAGGCCTTTGAATATTGAGAATTTTCTTAGCTAAAATAAAAAATTTTAGCTCTAAAAAATTCATAGTTAAATATATATAGGGAAACTAAAGGCAAAGGACAAAAGGAAAGATATATCCATTTGAATGCAGAGTTCCAAAGAATAGTAAGAGATAAGAACCCCTTCCTCAGCGATCAATGCAAAGAAATAGGGTAAAACAATAGAATGGGAAAGACTAGAGATCTCTTCAAGAAAATTAGAGATACCAAGGGAATATTTCATGCAAAGATGGGCATAATAAAGGACAGGAATAGTATGGCTCTAACAGAAGCAGAAGACATTAAGAAGAGGTGTATAAATCAAGAATACATAGAAGAACTACACAAAAAAAGATGTTCATGACCCAGATAACCACAATGTGATCAGTCACCTAGAGCCAGACATGCTGGAATGTGAAGTCAAATGGGCCTTAGGAAGCATCACTACAAAGCTAGTGGAGGTGATGGAATTTCAGTTGAGCTATTTCAAATCCTGAAAGATGATGCTGTGAAAGTGCTGCACTCAATATGCCAGAAAATTTGGAAAACTCAGTAGTGACCACAGGACCAGAAAAGGTCAGTTTTCATTCCAATCCCAAAGAAGGGCAATGCCAAAGAATGCTCAAAGTACTGCACAATTGCACTCATCTCACATGCTAGTAAAGTCATGCTCAAAATTCTCGAAGTCAGGCTTCAACAGTACATGAACTGTGAACTTCCAGATGTTCAAGATGCACTTACAAAAGGCAGAGCAACCAGAGATTAAATTGTCAACATCTGCTGGATCATAGAAAAAGTAAGAGGATTCCAGAAGGACATCTACTCCTGCTTTATTGACTATGCCAAAGCCTTTGAGTGTGTGGATCACAACAAACTGTGGAAAATTCTGAAGGAGATGGGAATACCAGACCACCTGACCTGCCTCCTGAAAACTCTGTATGGAGGTCAAGAAGCAACAGTTAGAAACAGACATGGAACAACACAGTGATTCCAAATAGGGAAAAGAGTACGTCAAGGCTGTATATTGTCACGTTGCTTATTTAGCTTCTATGCAGAGTACATAATGTGAAATGCTGGGCTGGATGAGGCACAGGCTAGAATCAAGATTGCCAGGAGAAATAACAATAATCTCAGATACTCAGATGACAGCACCCTTATGGCAGAAAGTGAAAAACTAAAAAGCTTCTTGATGAAAGTGAAAGAGGAGAATGAAAAAGTTGGCTTAAAACTCAACATTCAGAAAACTAAGATCATGGCATCTGGTCCCATCACTTCATAGCAAATAGATGGGGAAACAGTAAGAGATTTTATTTTCTTGGGCTCTAAAATCACTGCAGATAGTGACTTCAGCCATGAAATTAAAAGGCACTTGCTCCTTGGAAGAAAAGCTATGACCAACCTAGACAGCATATTAAAAAGCAGAGACATTACTTTGCCAACAAAAGTCCATCTCATCAAATGTATGGTTTTCTAGTAGTCATGTATGGATGTGAGAGTTGGACCATAAAGAAAGCAAGCACCAAAAAATTGATGCTTCTGAACTGTGGCATTGGAGAAGACTCTTGAGAGTCCCTTGGACTGCAAGGAGATCCAACTAGTCCATCCTGAAGGAAATTAGTCCTGAATATTCATTGGAAGAACTGATGCTAAAGCTGAAATTCCAATATTTTGGCCACCTAATGTGAAGAACTGGCTTGTTGGAGAAGACCCTGATGCTGGGAAAGATTGAAGGTGGGAGGAGAAGGGGATAACAGAGGATGAGATGGTTGGATGGCATCATGGACTCGATGGGCATGAGTTTGAGTAAGCTCCCGGAGTTGGTGATGGACAGGGAGGCCTGTCGTGCTGCAGCCCATGGCGTTCCAAAGAGTAGGACACGACTGAGCGACTGAACTGAACTAATCTGAACTAATATATATTAAGTCCATAATTAGTTTTATCTCAAGGATTAATCAAAACATGATTTGCAGCCCATCAAAATAATGTAACTATTTTTAAATGCATTCACATACCTTAATAACAATATATCTACCATGTTATCACCATAGAATGAAGTTTGTTTTTGACAGATTTTCACAAGTGAGACCAAGTCTGTGTCAAATGTCTCATCAAGCCAACTTACTCATAAATCATCAGTCACTGCTAAGAGGGAGGAATGGGTTTAGTTTAGCATTTGTAAATCTTTCAGAGGACATAAACATACTGCATACATTCAAAAAGTGAACTTCCTTTTTGTATCTGTACTTTGTATTACACAATTCTATTTTAATGATATTCAGAATTATTCTAATATGACAACAGCAAAAATATAATTATGTAAGTATGAAAAATCTGAACTGTACACCATTAAAGCTAACATTTTAAAAATTTCTTTTAAAGGTAGTGCTGCTGCTGCTGCTGCTGCTAAGTCGCTTCAGTCGTGTCCGACTCTGTGCGACCCCAGAGACGGCAGCCCACCAGGCTCCCCTGTCCCTGGGATTCTCCAGGTAAGAACACTTCTAAGTTTACTTAAATGCACTTATGTTTTGGTTGGGGAGAGGCATACTGAAACTTTATGTTCCACACATTTTTCTCAAAGGGATCTTAAAAGATTCCTCAACAGTCCTAGAAAATGAAGTACTCAAAAGTTCCAGCAGAAAGAAAGAAGTTTGTTTAATTGATGGAAACACCACTCTCACATAAAATCTGTAGCATGCCATATTGTGTACTACTGGAAAGAGTCCAGGCTTGGTCTAGAAGTAGTTTTAGAGAAAGAGTATAAAAACTGTGGACATTTTATCACCATTTCATGAGAAGCTCTGGTAACCATGGAGTGCTGTCTCAGTTGATTGCCCTGAATGATCTAGTTTGTGAACTAGTCAGGAATAACTTAACACCAGGAAAATCAGGTCTGTGAGAAAGGATGTGCTGTTCAAAACACAGGGCTATTCTCTGAACCATTCATTGAGTGTAAGAACACATGCAAATAATTCATTTTCAGCACACTGTCTCCCTGTCATTTGAGGTCTGCAGTTCAGTCAAGAAATACCAATGAGTCTGAGATGACATGTATTTTCCCCTCTTTTCCTGATTCTTGGAATAGTTCAACCAAGTCACTGCTCCCACAGATTGTCCAGGGTTGCCAAACACATGGAGGCTAGGTGAGTGGGCATGGTTGGGTTTCTTTGACTCTTTGATTTGTTAATCTATATGTAGTAATTGCTGAAAAGCCTGTCATTTCTATTAGTACAAATCCCTGATCTTCATCATATAAACAAAGAGCCAATTCATTGGAAAAGACCCTGATACTGGGAAAGACTGAAAACAGGAGGAGAAGGGGATGACAGAGGATGAGATGGTTGGATGGCATCACTGACTCAATGGAGATGAGTTTGAGCAAGCTTTGGGAGACAGTGAAGGACTGGGAAGCCTGGCGTGCTGCTGTTCACAGGGTCGCAAAACGTCGGACACAACTTAGTGACTGAACAAAAACAACAACAAAAAAGGTGGTTTATTTAAAAGTCTTTCTCTAGATAGCAGAATACTTCACTGGCTTCACTTTTCTCCTACTGGCTTCACAAGCTCAGGAAGAATCATTCTCATCTAGTTCCCCTTCCCTCTTTCTGATTCACAATATCCTTAAAGAGAAAATAGTATGATACATGATCCAGAGTTCACCAGTGCTTCTATAATACAATTCTAAGAAAGTAAAACATTTCTTTACGTAATTGTTATTGGATCCAGATATCACAGAAAGAGACAACACAAAGAACCCTGCCCAGCCCATGGAGTCAAAAGGGGCAAAACTCATTCATTACAGCAAGTAGCTTCCATAGCACCTTGATTTCACAGTAAAATGAGTAAAAATCAAACCTCTGAATTTGAGAACTAGTTCTACAGAAGAGAAAGCATTCCTTTTCAAATAACCAATGTGTACTTTTCACAGTACATAGGTTTCTTAGATGTTTATAGAAGGACTCAAGATTTTATTCTTTTGCGTGTGTGTGATAATGCATCCTTTGCTTAATAATCAAGCTCTAACACATGGTCTGCTGCCATGCAGGAGACCTGGGTTGGATTCCTGGGTTGGGAAGATCCCCTGGAGAAGGAATGGCAACCCACTCCAGTGTGCTTGCCTGGAGAGTTCCATGGACGGAGGAGCCTGGCGGGCTAGAATCCCTGGGGTTGCAAGAGTCAGACACTTTAGTGACTAAGCTTCTACTATAACACATGATCAGCACTCAAAGCTGTCGCATGTTTTCAAGTACTGCACACAGTAAAAAATATTGGCGTGTTCCATCCAAGGAATATAGCTTGTAGAATCAACAAAGACATGGTATATACATGTCATTTACATGTCCAAAAATTCTTTATGGAATGACATCTTGGACTTGGCTAAAACAAGGCCTTAAAAACATCTGATGAGCAGATCATGAGAACTGAAAGCTTTTTCTGGGCACATATATTCTCAGCTTCCCCTTACCGTCACTTGGAAAACCTGTTTCCATACCTTTTCTTCTGTGCCTGATAAACTCCCAAGAGATCCTTAAAGCTTACTTAAAATAACTCCTTGAAAAGTTTCACCTCTCTGCTTCACTCCTCCAGGCAAAATTAAACCCACTCTTCTCTTTCACAGCCACTGCTATGCCTCTGGGGCAGTCATGGGGAAGAGCTGAAACTATCTGCTTGTGTGTCTCAATCTTCTTAGACCAGATGAGAATCTTTGAGGGGTAAGACCTGCTTCTAGCTTTCTTTAAATACGATCTTACTGAACATCCCAGTAGCTACGGTTGTACAGGGCACAGCAGCAAGAAAAATAATAACATGTGGCAGAGAGCATGCTAAGAGTTTACCCACATATAATTCTCAGAAATACAATCCTCTGTGAGGTCATCCCAGTGCAAAAAGGAGAAAGCCAAACATTAGAGCTGGGAAGCAATCCCACCTGTCTGAGCTCAAACTCTCAGTCATAGCACCATTTTGTTTCACAGATTTTTATAATATGTATCAGATACATGCCAATAGAAAGAACTTGTTACATTGACATCTGACTCAAATGCTGAGGTCCTATTCCAATCCCCTTTCCTCCATCAAGTGTCCTTTCCACCAGCACTTTCCCCACAGCGGATCCTAGCTGCACTCCCGACCTTGTTTACAGGATGGTACAGAACCTAGCACACGCCCTGACAGTCTCTGTCCTAGACTGTGAGACTCTTGAGGACTGGGGCGGTGTTTTTCTTCTTCTCTGAGTCACCAGAGAATAAATAATTGCTGAAATAGTTGGAGAATTTAAGTTACTTAGTCATTAAAGTGCTTGAAAATGAAACTTGAGTTGCCACTCTTGGTCTCATTCATCTTCTCAGCTGGTAGCTGTGCTTTAGAACTATCTAGAGAGATTTGTGGGAGAAGGCAATGGCACCCCACTGCAGTGCTCTTGCCTGGAAAACCCCATGGACAGAGGAGCCTGGTAGGCTGCAGTCCATGGGGTCGCGAAGAGTCAGACACGACTGAGCGACTTCACTTTCACTTTTCACTTTCATGCACTGGAGAAGGAAATGGCAACCCACTCCAGTGTTCTTGCCTGGCGAATCCCAGGAACAGGGGAGCTTGGTGGGCTTCCGTCTATGGGGTCGCACAGAGTTGGACACGACTGAAATGACTTAGCAGCAGCAGCAGCAGAGAGATTTGTAAAACACAAATTCTCAGACCCCATTTATGGGCATTCTGATCACATGGGTTGGGCCCTGAAATAGGCAATTAAGAAAACCTCAGTGTGAAATCAGGTTCTACGACTGCCTGAATTCCCTCCACTGGCCTCAGTTACTTTCTCCATCACTGTATCTTTGCTTTAACCCTGAAAGCAGGGGTTGGGGGGAGCTAGCCCCCGCTCATATCAGAACCAAGTGTTTCCTTTTTCACAGTTTGCAATGATCTAGTTTTGTGTTGACTTTCAGTACCTGTGCCCTGTGAAGCAGCAGGTGCAAATGGACACTTAATGAGTATTTAATGATTTGCTGAGGATAATTTAGTGTACTGGACAGGAGCTAAAATGAGTAATCGCTGAAAGTTTTGAAATGTTAACTACAGCACTGGCCAACTTCCACCTGGGTAACTTTAATCATCTGTCATAATGTGTCATGGTATTTACAAAAATAAAATCGGTTGTGTTATTTCACTTTCTGACATGGTCCAGTTTCTCAGTGTTATATATTGGTTTATTGCTGTTCCATAACAAATTAACACAAATTTATCAGCTTAAAACAGCACAGCTTTATGATGTCAGAGTTTCCTGGGAACGGGGATTGGGTATGACTTGGTCTCAGAGGTAGAAGTCAAGTTGTCAGGCTGTGCATTTAATCTGGAGGTCAGGAGTTCCTCCAGGTTCACTTATTAATAAGATGATGGAACAGTGAAATCCGCTGAGCTAGGGGGATGGAGGTCCCTGTCTACTCACTAGCTGGAGGTCACTCTTGGGTCTTCTAGGCCACGCAAAGATCCTTGCTGGGACCCCTACCCCCATTGCACAAGGAGTTCCTTATCCCAGGCAGGTGTGCGTCCATCAAGGCGACCTCCCATTCCCCTTCAAGTAACCTCTCTGCAGCATAACTTAATCATGAGAGTGACCATCCAGCACCATTCACTGTAAGAAGCGGACTGAGTCAAGGGACCTAGCTTCCAGATAGTGCACATTCAGAGGCTGTGCCCACCCTCAAGAAGAGGGAATGGAAAGGCTCACATGCTCTGGGTCAGGAATCACGGTGGCCATCAGAGAACTGTTCTAGAATTGTGCAATCCTAGAAGTTCAAATTCCATCTTTTAGAGCTATTCCCTACTGAAGGTCACAGCCTTGGATTTTACATCACCAAACTTTCTTCACTTTATAATTTTACATGTAAAACATAATTAAATACTCTATTTCTTCCACGCTTTGGTTGTTGTTTTTATTTAGAGTCTAACAATAGGCTTTGTCAGCAGGCTTGGAAGTACTGCGTTCTAAATTAGAGACCAATGACCTTGAGGCAAACTAGGCTGCGTTTTTATTTGAAATCAGAGAGAACAAAAAGGGGAGCGGCTGTTTCAAGGTTTCTGTGTAAGCCCATTTGCCAACATGAAAAGATATTAATCCTCAGGGTTATAAAGTCCATAAACGATTTTGATTTCTTTTTCTTGCAGAGAGTATGCATATATTAAGAGTTTATATGATGATTCTCCGTCATTATTATATTTTACTAACCTCAAGGGATGGTCTCACCTTCAGCATTTGGCTCTCAGCTTTTTTTTTTCCCCCTTCACAAGTTGCCCTGCCATCATTCTTCCAACTTCATTGCTGAAGATGGTTCAGACTAAAGTTAGATCAGCCCTATGGCCTCACTGTCAAGAGCACAGGATATTGTGGACAGGTGCTCGAATTAGAATCCCAGTTCTGACACCTACGAATCTCTGCACTTCATGCATAAAAGTAACGGAAACTCTTTTTTGGTGATCGGGAAAGATAAATGAGTATTTGTGAGACCTGTAAAATATTCGGGACAGTGCCCAACCAATGCGTTACAAGCATCATATAAGTGTTAACAGTTATTTTGAGCTTACATTCACAGCCGCTTCACTTTATCTGAATCCCACCATGGCTCCCCGCTAAACTGACCAAGCATTATAGCCTCTATTTCTGAGACCAGACTTTAGAATTCTTAAGTTCAAGGAGACCAGTCTCATTTCAATCTATACTTGTGCTCTTTTGAACACTGAATTGACTCTTCATTGTCTTCTATTATCAACTTTATATTGTGGTGTTTTCTTAGTTAATCCTTGCAAGTAGGTTTCATTTTATTCTCTTCTCAGCCCTCCATCTCCAAGTTTAAGCTTTTCTCATCTCTATAGTACCAACTCTAAAAATCCAAATTTTGTATTTGTCAAAGAATAGTTTTCAATATCGAACTCATTATGATTAAAAAAATAAACAAACTATAGGCAAAATGTAAGAGCAGAAAGGAAGAACAATCTTCCGAGTGAGAACCACTGTTTGCTTTTAGTCTAGTGCCTCAACAGGACTGCTATGTATTTATGTTTATAAACAAGCCATCATAGGCTTTGTTTCTGTCAAGGCTGCTTTTTTCATTTAACTTGATGTCAGTATCCTTTTAAGTGAAATATAAAACTATATCATTATTTTAATTGTGGAATGGTATTCGGTTGTTAAGTGAACCACAATTTATTTAATAATCCCCTATCCTTTCAAATTTTTATTTTGTATTGAGGTACAGACAATTAACAACAATGTGATAGTTTCACCGTTGCAAAGGGATTCAGATATACAGATACATGTATCCATTCTCCCCAAAACTCCCCTCCCAACCAAGCTGCCACATGATATTGAGCAGAGAGACTGTGCTATATAGTAAGGTCCTTGATGGCTATCTGTTTTAAATATAGCTTTGTGCACATGTCCACTAAGTGGTTTACAACTTATAAAACACACATACATGCACACACACATTCACAAATCCAGACTGATCATTTATGGATTACATATGCCATCGTTTAGATTTCTCTTCATCTTACGTTATTTCCTGAAAATCAGTACTTAGAAGTGAGTTTAAAATGACAAGGTCTTACTGTATATCACGAGAACTATAATTAATATTCTGTGATAAACTATAATGGAAGAGAATATTAAAAAGAATGTCTATATATGTATAACTGAATCACTTTTCTCTACAGCAGAAATTAACACAACATTGTAAACCAACTGTACCTCAATAAAATTCTTTTTTTAAAAAGAAGCCAGATTGCTGTAAAGTATCTGACTACGATTTTCTGCATGTTACCCCATTTTACTAAAAGGTGATACCAATTCACAATCTTATGGCAGGGTATGTGAGGGAGGCTGTGTCGTCTCTCCAGGGCCAACACTGAAAATGGTCATTCAAATTAGGCTGTGCTGTTCTTCCTTCTCAACTAAACCCTGTACTTTATCACCTGCTTTATTTCTCATCCAACCATAGCAAAACACACATTCTTCTCAAATGCACAGAGAATATTCTCTATTGTCTTAATGTACCCACTACTGGCTGTTGGCCCAGACATAAGATCTGGTTCCTGAAATTCAACATCATCATTAAGACTTTGGAATAAAGTTTAAAATGAGAATATGTTCTGTCTTGATTCTACCATGTCTTTGAAGTCCCACTCATCAAAGTGTACAGGAAATAATTAAGTGATTATAGGCTTAATTCTACTATCTTACATGATAAATTCTTTAATATAAAACATCAACGATAATGCTACTTATTTAATCAACTCCATCACATTTAGATCTACAAGTCTCCTAAAATGACATTTATAATAATATTTACTAGACATTTCCAAGTCTCCAGGCAGACTTAAAATTTAGAAAATGATATACAGGTATTTCGATAACCAAATCCTACACTTACACAGGCAATAAGAAATTTTCCCATGAGAAAAAATGCAGGCTAGTTGTCACCTATTACAAGTTGGCTCTATGCTAAAAGGAAATAACATGTCACATTTTCTCATGAACAGAGTCCACCTGCCTGGTATTGGTCAGAATTCAGCAGCAGAGGGCAGATTACCCTTCAGGTTTAAACAGAGATTCATTACAAAATATTCAGTGGCATCCAGAAGTCCTGGGAGTGCTCAAGGGGTGAATACTGGGCTGAGTTTCCAGGAACAACGTGAGAATCTGCTCTTCAACAGTCCAGGGCCACCCCACTCCACTAGGAAGCCACCTACAGCATCCAGCCCCAGAACACACTGCTTCCTTTCCAATAATCCAGCTCTGAATTCAGAGCCCAAGTAATACATGCTGTCTGCAAAGGGGTCTGGGAACCATGAGAAAATAAGTGTTTCCTGTGTAAGTCACCCATTCTCTGGCATTTTTGTTACAGCAACGTAAACTAAAACAATACACAAACATAAGCAAAATAAGTAGTTATTTTTTTTCTTCCTTTCCAATCCGTATGTCTTTAATTTCCCTTTCTTGCCTTATTGCACTGGCTAAGACTTCCAACACAACTCCAAGGGTAGTGGAGCAGGCACCCTTGCCTTATTCCATCAGAGGGAAAAAGATTCAGTTTTTCAAAGCTTGTTTTTCTCATTTAAATTCAAAATGAAATATAATGCTTGTTGTATTTTCTGTGGTTGTTCCTTATCAACTTGAGAAAGTTCCCTTCTATTCCCACTTTCCTTAGAATTTTTATATGAATGAATGTTGAGTTTTGTTAAATACAGTTTCCACACTGAATACACAAAAGTTTGATTATTTTCTTCCTAAGTCTATAAATAGAGTTTATTATATGTATTGATTTCTGAATACTGAACCAGTCTTGAATCCCTAAAATGAAGTCTCCTTTATCATGGTGCATAAATCATTTTATGTAATGGTGATTTCTAATTGTTAATATTATGTTAGTGATTTGTACAAATACATTCATATAGGTTTTGGTCTACAGTTGTTTCTGTGTATGTTTGCCTTTGTACTTTTTGTCTGGTTTGAGTATTTGAATGAAATTAGCTTCATAAAACAAGCTGTGAATGATTCACTCATCTAATTTCTGGAAGAGATTATACTGAATTGGACTCAATCACTCTTTAAAGTTCTGGTAGAATTCTCCAGTAAAAACCATCTCAACAAAGTATTTTTTTCTTGAGGTTTTCATTTGTTTGTTGTTTGGTTTTAAGTAAGAAATTCAAATTCCTTAATAGATGTAATAGGATCATTCAAATGATTTACTTTATATTGAGTAGGTTGAGGTCATTTGTGGGTTTTTTTTGGTTGTTGTTCTTTTAGGAACTGGCTCAATTTACCCATGTTTTCAGATCTGTATGTTCAGAATTCTAGTATCTCTTACTTTCCTATTAGTGTATACAAGTTTCTTTCATTCCTGATACTGGCAATCTTCTATTTCTCTGTTAAAGAAAACTTTTTTGCTAAACAGTTTGCTAAACATTTGTTAATTTTATTGATTTTCTCCAAAACAACATTTCTTTGTTCATTCTTTTTCTAATGGTTTTATTTTTAAATTTTATTCATTTCTGATTGTCTTTATTTTTTTCTTTCTTTTATCTTCCTTTTTATAATATGATTTTATTTATCTATTTTTGTCTGTGCTGGGTCTTCAATGCTGTGTGCAGGCTCTCTCTGGTTGGGGCAAGTAAGGGCTCCTCTCTACTTGGGTGCAAGTGGTTCTCACTCGGTGGCCTCTCTCGTTGTAGAGGACGGGCTCAGGAGTTGTGGAACATGGACATTAGTTATTCTGACACAGGTGGGATCTTGCAGGACCAGGGATTGAACCCAGGTCTCCTGCATTGGCAGGCAGATTCTTTACCAATGAGCCACCAGGGAGCCACCAGGGAAGTCCACTCTTTGTTTACTTTTGCTCTTCTTTATGGAAATGCAGTGAGAGCTTAGATTACTGATTTCAAACTTGTTCTTTTTTTCTAATGTACACATTTAGTGCTATAAAATTTCCCCTTATACTGCCTTCGGTTCAGTTCAGTTGCTCAGTCGTGTCTGACTCTGCAACCCCATGAATCGCAGCACGCCGGGCCTCCCTGTCCATCACCAACTCCCAGAGTTCACTCAGACTCGCGTCCATCGAGTCAGTGACGCCATCCAGCCATCTAATCCTCAGTTGTCCCCTTCTCCTCCTGCTCCCAATCCCTCCCAGCATCAAAGTCTTTTCCAATGAGTCAACTCTTCGCATCAGGTGGCCAAAGTACTGGAGTTTCAGCTTTAGCATCATTCCTTCCAAACACATCCCAGGTCTGATCTCCTCCAGAATGGACTGGTTGGATCTCCTTGCAGTCCAAGGGGCTCTCAAGAGTCTTCTCCAACACCACAGTTCAAAAGCATCAATTTGTCGGCACACAGCCTTCTTCACAGTCCAACTCTCACATCCATACATGACCACCGGAAAAACCACAGCCTTGACTAGACGGACCTTAGTCAGCAGAGTAATGCCTCTGCTTTTGAATATGCTATCTAGGTTGGTCATAACTTTTCTTCCAAGGAGTAAGCGTCTTTTAATTTCATGGCTGCAATCACCATCTGCGGTGATTTTGGAGCCCCCCAAAATAAAGTCTGACACTGTTTCCACTGTTTCTCCAACTATTTCCCATGGAGTGATAGGACCAGATGCCATGATCTTCGTTTTCTGAATGTTGAGCTTTAAGCCAACTTTTTCACTCTCCTCTTTCACTTTCATCAAGAGGCTTTTTAGTTCCTCTTCACTTTCTGCCATAAGGGTGGTGTCATCTGCATATCTGAGGTTATGGATATTTCTCCCAGCAATCTTGATTCCAGTTTGTGCTTCTTCCAGCCCAGCGTTTCTCATGATGTACTCTGCATATAAGTTAAATAAGCAGGGTGACAATAGACAGCCTTGACATACTCCTTTTCCTATTTGTACTTTTCCTATTTATACTGCCTTAGCATGATGATTTTTTTGATACATTTGATACATTTTGATATATTTGTACATTTCATTTACATCTATCTATTCTATTTTCCTGCAATGTTTCCATCCTTGGATTATTTTGAAGCAGACTGTTTAGTTTATAAGTGCTTGGAAAATTTTCTGTCATCTCTCTGTTATTGATTCCTAGTTTTATTTCATTGTGGTCAGAGAACATATGCTATAAAATTTTAACTCTTTTAAATTCATTTAGCCATGTTATATAGCCTAGGATTTCTCAGAAGGCAAGTAAGGTGGTCTGGTACTCCCATCTGTTTAAGAATTTTCCAGTTTGTTGTGATTCACACAGTCAAAGCCTTTGGTGTAGTCAACAAAGCAGAAGGAGATTTTTTTTTCTGTAAATCTCTTCTTTTTTGATGATGCAATGGATGTTGGCAATTTGATCTCTGGTTCCTCTGGCTTTTCTAAATCCAGCTTGAACATCTAGAAGCTCATGGTTCATGTACTGTTAAAGCCTGGCTTGAGAATTTTGAGCACTGCTTTACTCTAGAGTGAGATAAGAGCTATTGTGCAGTAGTTTGAGCATTCTTTGGCATTGCCTTTTTTGGGGTTGGAATGAAAACTGACCTTTTCCAGTCCTGTGGTCATTGCTGAGTTTTCCAAATTTGCTGGCATATTGAGTGCAGCACTCTCACAGCATCATCTTCTAGGATTTGAAATAGCTCAACTGGAATTCCATCACATCCACTAGCTTTGTTTGTAGTGGTACTTCCTAAGGCCCACTTGACTTCAAATTCCAAGACGTGAGGCATGAGGTGAGTGATCACATCATCATAGTTATCTGGGTGATGAAGATCTTTTTTTTACAGTTCTTCTGTGTATTCTTGCCACCTCTTCTTAATATCTTCTGCTTCTGTTAAGTCTGTACCATTTCTGTCCTTTATTGTGCCCATCTTTGCATATAATGTTCCCTTAGTATCTCTAATTTTCTTGAAGAGATCTCTAGTCTTACCAATTCTATTGTTTTCCTCTATTTCTTTGCATTGATCATTGAAGAAGGCTTTCTTACCTCTCCTTGCTATTCTTTGGAACTCTGCATTCAAATGGACATCTTTCCTTTTCTCNTTACCAATTCTATTGTTTTCCTCTATTTCTTTGCATTGATCATTGAAGAAGGCTTTCTTACCTCTCCTTGCTATTCTTTGGAGCTCTGCATTCAAATGGACATCTTTCCTTTTCTCCTTTGCCTTTAGCTTCTCTTTTTTTCTCAGCTATTTGTAAGGCCTCCTCAGACAACTATTTTGTCTTTTTAAATTTCTTTCGGGGGATGTACTTGATCAATGCTTCCTGTACAATGTCATGAACCTCTTGAACAATGTCCATAGTTCTTCAGGCACTCTGTCTAACAGGTCTAATTCCTTGAATCTATTTGTAACTTTCACTGTATAGTCATAAGAGATTACTTAGGTAATACCTTAATGGCCTAGTGGTTTCCCTACTTTCTTCAATTTAAGTCTGAATTTTGCAATATGGAGTTCAGGATCTGAGCCACAGTCATCTTCCAGTCTTGTTTTTGCTGACTATATAGACCTTTTCCATCTTTGGCTGCAAAGAATATAATCAATCTGATTTCACTGTTGACTATCTTGGGATTTCCATGTGTAGAGTCATTTCTGGTGTTGTTGGAAGAGGGTGTTTGCTATGACCAGTGCATTCTTTTGGCAAAACTCTGTTAGCCTTTTCTCTGA
>SJYQ01000616.1:1089771-1117259 GCA_006410935.1 Redunca redunca | reverse complement strand
GTTTTTCTGGAACTCTCTTGCTTTTTCCATGATCCAGAAGATTTTGGCATTTTGATCTCTGGTTTCTCTGCCTTTTCTAAAACCATGTTTAGATGTTCTAAAGCTTGAACATCTGGAAGTTCATGGTTCATGTATTGCTGAAGACTGGCTTGAAGAATTTTGACCATTACTTTACTAGCATGTGAGATGAGTGCAATTGTGCAGTAGTTTGAACATTCTTTTGCATTGCCTTTCTTTGGAATTGGAATGAAAACTAACATTTTCCAGTCCTGTGGCCACTGCTGAGTTTTCCAAATTTGTTGGCATATTGAGTGCAGCACTTTCACAGCATCATCTTTCAGGATTTGAAAAGCTCAACTGGAATTCCATCACCTCCATTAGCTTTGTTCATAGTGATGCTTGCTAAGGCCCACTTGACTTTGCATTCCAGGATGTCTGGCTCTAGATGAGTGATCACACCATCATGATTATCCAGGTCATGAAGATCTTTTTTATACAGTTCTTCTGTGCATTCTTGCCACCTCTTCTTAATATCTTCTGCTTCTGTTAGGTCCAGAACATTTCTGTCCTTTATCGAGCCCATCTTTGCATGAAATGTTCCCTTGGTGTCCCTAATTTTCTTGAAGAGATCTCTAGTCTTTCCCATTCTGTTGTTTTCCTCTGTTTCTTTGCACTGACTGCTGAGGAAGGCTTTCTTATCTCTTCTTGCTATTCTTTGGAACTCTGCATTCAGATGCTTATATCTCCTTTTCTCCTTCTCTTTTTGCCTCTCTTATTTTCACAGCTATTTGTAAGGCCTCCCCAGTCAGCCATTTTGCTTTTTTGCATTTCTTTTCCATGGGGATGGTCTGGATCCCTGTCTCCTGTACAATGTCACGAACCTCATTCCATAGTTCATCAGGCACTCTATCTATCAGATCTAGGCCCTTAAATCTATTTCTCACTTCCACTGTATAATCATAAGGGATTTGATTTAGGCCATACCTGAATGGTCAAATGGTTTTCCCTGTTTTCTTCAATTTGAGTCTGAATTTGGTAATAAGGAGTTCATGATCTGAGCCACAGTTAGCTCCTGGTCTTGTTCTTGTTGACTGTATAGAGCTTCTCCATCTTTGGCTGCAAGGAATATAATCAATCTGATTTTGGTGTTGACCACCTGGTGATGTCCATGTGTAGAGTCTTCTTCGTGTTGTTGGAAGAGGGTGTTTGTTATGACCAGTGCATTTTCTTGGCATAACTCTATTCGTCTTTGCCCTGCTTCATTCCTCATTTCAAGGCCAAATTTGCCTGTTACTCCAGGTGTTTCTTGACTTCCTACTTTTGCATTCCAGTCCCCTATAATGAAAAAGACATCTTTTTTGATGTTAGTTCTAAAAGGTCTTGTAGGTCTTCATAGAACCATTCAACATCAGCTTCTTCAGCATTATTGGTTGGGGTATAGACTTGGATTACCGTGATATTGAATGGTTTGCCTTGGAGATTTACAGAGATTCTGTCATTTTTGAGACTGCATCCAAGTACTGCATTTCTGACTCTTTTGTTGACCATGATGGCTACTCTATTTCTTCTGAGGGATTCCTGCCCACAGTAGTAGATATAATGGTCATCTGAGTTAAATTCACCCATTCCAGTCCATTTTAGTTTGCTGATTCCTAGAATGTTGACGTTCACTCTTGCCATCTCTTGTTTGACCACTTCCAATTTGCCTTGATTCATGGACCTGACATTCCAGGTTCCTATGAAATATTGCTCTTTACAGCATTAGACCTTGCTTCTATCACCAGTCACACCCACAGCTGGGTACTGTTTTTGCTTTGGATCCATCCCTTCATTCTTTCTGGAGTTATTTCTCCACTGATCTCCAGTAGCATATTGGGCACCCACTGACCTGGGGAGTTCCTCTTTCAGTATCCTATCATTTTGCCTTTTCATACTGTTCATGGGGTTCTCAAGGCAAGAATACTGGTAGAAACACACACAAAAAAAAATCCTCGAGTAGCCAAAGAAATCTTGAGAAAGAATGGAACTGGAGGAATCAACTTGCCTGATTTCATACTATAGTACAAAGGTACAGTCATCAAGACGGTATGGTACTGGCATGAAAATAGAAATACTGATCAATGAAACAAAACAGAAAGACCAGAGAGGAATCCACATACCTATGAACACCTTATCTTTTGACAAAGGAATCAAGAATGTACAATGGAGAAAAGAATACATCTTTAAAACGTGGTGCTGGGAAAACTGGTCAACCTCCTGTAAAAGAATGAAACTATAATACTTTCTAACATCATATACAAAAATAAACTCATAATGGATTAAAGATCTAAATGTAAGGCCAGAAACTATACAACTCCTAGAGGAAACATAGGCAGAACTTTCTCTGACATAAATTACAGCAAGATCCTCTATGACCCACCTCTCAGAGTAATGGAAATAAAAGCAAAAATAAACAAATTGGACCTAATTAAACTTAAAAGCTTTTGCACAATGAAGGAAACTATAAGCAAGGTAAAAAGACAGCCTTCAGGATGGGAGAAAATAATAGCAAATGGAAAACTGACAAAGGGTTAATCTCCAAAATATATAAGCAGCTCTTGCAGTTCAATACCAGAAAAATAAATGACCCAATCTAAAAATGGGCCAAAGAACTAAACAGACATTTCTCCAAAGAAGACATACAGATGGCTTACAAACACATGGAAAGATACTCAACATCACTTATTATCAGATAAATGCAAATCAAAACCACAAGAGGTACCATTTCATGTCAGTCAGAATGGCTGCCATCAAAAAACTCTACAAGCAATAAATGCTGGAGAGGGTGTGGAGAAAAGGGAACCCTCTTACACTGTTGTTGCGAATGAAAAGTAGTACAGCCACTATGGAGAACAGTGTGGAGATTCCTTAAAATACTGGAAATAGAACTGCCATATGGCCCAGAAATCCCACTGCTGGGCATAAACACTGAAGAAACCAGAATTGGAAGAGACACGTGTACCCCAATGTTCACTGCAGAACTGTTTACAATAGCCGGGACATGGAAGCAATCTAGATGTCCATCAGCAGATGAGTGGATAAGAAAGCTGTGGTACATATACACAATGGAATATTACTCAGTTATAAAAAGAACACATTTGAGTCAGTTCTAATGAGGTGGGTGAAACTGGAGCCTATTATACACAGTGAAGCAAGTCAGAAAGAAAACCACCAATACAGTATATTAATGCATATATTGGAATTTAGAAAGATGGTAATGACAACCGTATATGCAAGACAGCAAAAAAGACACATGTAAAGAACAGACTTTTGGACTCTGTGGGAGAAGGTGAGGGTGGGATGATGTGAGAGAATAGCACTGAAACATGTGTATTACCATACGTGAAGCAAATGACCAGTCCAAGTTCGATGCATGAAAAAGAGCACTGAAAGCCAATGCACTGGACAAGCCAGAGGGATGGGATGGGGAAGAAGGTCAGGGCGGGGGTGGGGGGGGGTTGTTTAAGGACAGGGGAACACATGTACACCCGTGGCTGATTCATGTCAATGTATGGCAAAAACCACCACAATATTGTAAATTAATTAGCTTCCAATTAAAATAAATAAATGAAAAAAAAAAGTAGTAAACTTTTAGTTTTAGGACTGTTGTAGCTTTGAAATAAGTCTGGAATATCATTAGATTTTCACCAGGAAATAAAGCATTTGTAACAACATTGGAATTCAGGCAGTAAAATTAGGCATCTGTTAAAGATGGTAAAACTTGGACAATTCATTTAACCTGAGAATCTTAACCTACAAAAAGATGAGGCTGTAGGATATAATCTCCCTTGTCCTTTTAAATTACCAGACATTAAATCTTTTGCAATTTTAAAATGATACTCCTAAACAACAAAACTATTTCATTGCAAAGATATATGTGTTTATGTGTGCATATATGTAATAAATATATATATATAGTTGCTTTTAATAATTTGAGATCACTATTCTGCCTACATTCAGAAATTATTTAAGTTTGCATCAACACAATTTAAAAGAAGACTCTTAAAATATGCATTCCAATAGAGTCCATCCCATTATATTCTTGGAATATGTAAACACTCACCTTGAGACTAAAAGGTTGAAGTAAATGGCAATGACTTTCCTCTTGGGACAGGAGCTACACTGTTCTGTTTAGTCTAAGTGGCTCTGACTGCTCACCAAAGGCATCTATGAAACTGCGAGTTTGCAGCCACTCATTTTGACCACAGCAAATGACGGATTTCAGATTGAAATGAACAATATAATGAGGAAAAATTAAGCAAATGGAAAGAAGAAAAAAATCATAAGCAAGCAGACTGTGGCTGATAGCAAGCTGACAATTTATTCACAAAAGCTTGCTTCATATGTTTGCAAATTAAACATGCTAAACACAGCTACTGGGAGACACATCTCCTTATTTCCCTTAGACAACCTGTTTTTAAGGAGATACCTAGGAAATGGCTGCTTATTACTTTGTTTATTCACCACCACTTGCATCTGTACATGACTTTCTCTGCTTTCTAATACCTCCTAGCTTATTGAGAAGATAGAGTTCACGGGGATAAGTATTTATCCTGATGAGGATGTGTAGATGTCAAGCGCAGAAAATGTCTGTTTAGTGTAAATTAGAGGGATCATGTCTAATCTATATGCTTCATCTCAAGGAACAAGTAGGATTTATCTTCAAAAATGTTGCTAGTATTATTCCATCTTAAAATTTTAAAATAGTTCACATCTTATATTTTTTTAATGCCCTGATTTTTTTAATTGAGAGAAATGAATCTTTCCACTGATAAATACAAATTCAACATAAATTAGATGACAAGTACATCAGAACTCAATTTGGTTCAGAATAGAAAACATTATGAGAAATATTTATTGCCTAAAGTTATATGTCCATTACTACAAGAATAAATGAATGCTCATTCATGGTACAGAAACAATCTATCAACAATCATCTGCCTCCTTCAAAAATACATGTGGTTGCAGTTAGAAGAGGCTCTGTGGTCGTAATTTGAAAATTGATCCTCAGACATTATGATTTTGTCACCTACTGTGATTGGTAGGTTAATATGCCTACCAAATTTAGACTGTTTTCAATGCAAATTCTGCTCCTGATTAATTTTCAATGTTAGAGGAAGGCAAAATGACTCAAAGTTCATTTAAAGATGTCAAGGATCTAAAAGTAAGGAAGAAAAACACTAACTTAAATGCCAAATTTCAAAAGTTTCAGCCTTTAAAAAATCATTTCTTAGAGTTTTCTGTTATTCAATTAACCTTATAAAATCACAGTTTCTTCATCTTTAAATAAAGGGCTTTTTATTATCTTAAAATTAAATTAGCTGACTTATGTGGAAGAACCAGCCATGAGTAATATTACAGTAATGTCAGAAAGATCAAAAGCTTCATCCATAAACAATTTACAACAATATCAATATGTAATATTTCACCCAACCCAAATACAGTCATAATGGAGGCCTCCAGTTTATCACCATTATTAAGCCACCGTGTGTAAGATTTGATACTGTCTAGATTGTGTACATTTAGTCGTGGTTGACTCTTGAGACCCCATGGACTGTATCCCAACAGGCTCCTCTGTCCATGGGATTTCCCAGGCAAGAATACTGGACTGGGTTGCCGTTTCCTCCACCAGGGGATCTTTCTGACTGAGGAGTTGAATCTGGGTATCCTGCATTGCAGGTAGATTCTTTACTGCCTGTAACCACCTGGGAAGTCCACTGTCTAGGTTGCAACTTGCGAGATCAGAAATTTTAGATGGGCCAGAACCACTCAGTAAGGATTCTCAGTATCTTTGAGGACCCATTAGTTACATTATGTAATTCATTAGTTCAGTTCAGTTTAGTTGCTCAGTTGTGTCCGACTCTTTGCGACCCCATGAATTACAGCACGCCAGGCCTCTCTTTCCGTCACCAACTCCCGGAGTTCACCCAAACTCATGTCCATCGAGTCAGTGATGCCATCCAGCCATCTCATCTTCTGTCGTCCCCTTCTCCTCCTGCCCTCAATCCCTCCCAGCATCAGAGTCTTTTCCAATGAGCCAACTCTTCCCATCAGGTGGCCAAAGTATTGGAGTTTCAGCTTTAGCATCAGTCCTTCCAAAGAACACCCAGGACTGATCTCCTTCAGAATGGACTGGTTGGATCTCCTTACAGTCCAGTGCACTCTCAAGAGTCTTCTCCAACACCACAGTTCAAAAGCATCAATTCTTCAGCGCTCAGCTTTCTTCACTGTCCAACTTTCACATCCATACATGACCACTGGAAAAACCTAGCCTCTTATACTTAGGGTCTACTTCAACTATGTATGAAGATGTGGACAAGCAAAATAGCCAGATAAACATTAATGATCATACCACCAACACCTAAGGAATATGTCAATCTCGTGAAAACCAATATAACACTTTATATATTGATTTTTTCTCTTCTCCTTTTTCCTGTATCCAGATGGCATGTGATTATTTAAATCATTTAAAAAATGTCCATGTTATAAACACATAAACTTGTTCAGAGAAATAAGAAAAAAAATATACAATTAGGAAGTCTGTTTATAATAGTAATTTAAAATTTTTTCAATGTGTTTTCACCAGGCTTTCTCACTATGTTCTCACAAAACTCTGAGATGGATGGGGTGAGATTTTACGAATCATGCTTTTGCCTGAGCAAAATAAACTCATGATCATGTGGTCAGAACAAAACCAGACTGTAACCCTGCTGACGCCATGCATGGGCTTCCCTAAACACATGAAGAATGATGGGCTAGTCTGCTTTTACTCTACCTTTGCCACTTCTTGCCTTTGCATTTATAAATTATTCAGTACAAGGTGGTACAGGCCAAGTGGCTTTGTATTGATCTCCTCAGCAATGTTACTTCCTCTTACCAGGCTCTATTCCTTTATTTTGATAATTTATCACAAGTTGTAATGCAGTCTTTCAAGGGCCAAATAGCTACTCTTGGAAGGAGCACTTATCAATATTTCAGAATCATAATTACCTTGCAGACAAGAGAGCCCATGGAAGGGTTCTTCCACTAATTCTCCCTTTAAATGTCGATAGATTAATATTAAGTGTTGAAGCACCCGTTCAGAATTCCCATTTACAGATAGAGGACTGTGTTTTTAATACACAAGGGGAGAGATGGAGTTTTTAGGGGTGGAGATGGGGCTGATATTGCTCGCTATGATTCTACTGTCATTATCCATTGATGCTTTCATTTGCTCACTCATCAGGCTCTATTTTAAAAGTTTAGAAGCAATTGTTTACTTGGACCTTAAGATGATTTAGGAATCTTTGCCATTTGTGCAAGCTGTTCCTCTCTATCTACTACTTATATTATGTTACCTGTTCAGTTCAGTTTAGTCGCTCAGTTGTATCCGATTCTTTGCGACCTCATAGACCACAGCACGCCAGGCCTCCCTGTCCATCACCACCTCCTGGAGTTTACACAAACTCATGTCCACTGAATCGGTGATGCCATCCAGCCACCTCATCCTCTGTTGTCCCCTTCTCCTCCTGCCCTCAATCACTCCCAGCATCAGGGTCTTTTCAAATGAGTCGGCTCTTTGCATCAGGTGGCCAAAGTATTTGAGTTTCAGCTTCACTTTCAGTCCTTCCAATGAATATTCAGGACTGATCTCCTTTAGGATGGACTAGCTGGATCTCCTTGCAGTCCAAGGGACTCTCAAGAGTCTTCTTCGACACCACAGTTCAAAAGCATCAATCCTTTATACTTAGCTTTCTTTATAGTCCAACTTTCACATCCATACATGACCACTGGAAAAACCATAGCCTTGACTAGATTGAACTTTATTGACAAACTAATGTCTCTGCTTTTCAATATGCTGTCTAGGTTGGTCATAACTTTCCTTCAGAGTAAGCATCTTTTAATTTCACGGGTGCAGTCACCATCTTCAGTGATTTTGGAGCCCAGAAAAATAAAGTATGACACTGTTTCCACTGTTTCTCCACCTATTCGACATGAAATGATGGGACTGGATGCCATGATCTTAGTTTTCTGAATGTTGAGTTTTAAGCCAACTTTTTCACTTTCCTCTTTCACTTTCATCAGAGGCCTTTTAGGTCTTCTTTGGTTTCTGCCTTAGGGGTGGTGTCATCTGCATATCTGAGGTTATTGATATTTCTCCCAGCAATCTTGATTTCAGGTTGTGCTTCATCCAATCCAGCAATTCTCATGATGTGCTCGGCATAGAAGCTTAAATAAGCAAGGTGACAATATATATCCTAGACATGCTCCTTTCCCAATTTGGAACGAGTCTGTTGTTCCATGTCCATTCCTAACTGTTGCTTCTTGACCTGCATACAGATTCCTCAAGAGGCAGGTCAGGTGCTCTGGTATTCCCATCTCTTTCAGAATTTTCCACAGTCTGTTATGATCCACACAGTCAAAGGCTTTGTCATACTTAATAAAGCAGGAGTGGATGGTTTTCTGGAACTCTCTTGTTTTTTCGATCATCCAATGGTTGTTGGAAAATTGATCTCTGGTTCCTCTGCCTTTTATAAATCCAGCTTGAACATCTGGAAGTTCAACGTTCCTGTACTGTTGAAGCCTAGCTTGGAGAATTCTGAGCATCACTTTGCTAGCATGCGAGATGACTGCAATTGTGCAGTAGTTTGAGCATTCTTTGGCATTGCCTTTCTTTGGGATTGGAATGAAAACTAACCTTTTCCAGTCCTGTGGCTACTGCTGAGTTTTCCAAATTTGCTGGCATATTGGGTGCAGCACTTTCACAGCATCATTTTTTAGGATTTTAAATAGCTCAACTGGAATTCCATCACCTCCACTAGCTTTGTCCTTAGTGATGCTTCCTAAGGCCCACTTGACTTTGCATTCCAGGATGTCTGGCTCTAGGTGAGTGATCACACCATCGTGGTTATCTGGGTCATGAAGATCTTTTTTTGTACAGTTCTTCTGTGTATTCTTGCCACCTCTTCTTAATAGCTTCTGCTTCTGTTAGGTCTGTACCATTTCTGTCCTTTATTGTGCCCATCTTTGCATGAAATGTTCCTTTGGTGTCATTTTCTTAAAGAGATATCTAGTGTTTCTCATTCTGTTGTTTTCATCTGTTTCTTTGCATTGATTACTAAGGAAGGCTTTCTTATCTCTCCTTGCTATTCTTTGGAACTCTGCATTCAAATGGGTGTATCTTTTCTTTTATCCTTTGCCTTTCACTTCTCTTCTTTTCCAGCTAAGATCTCCTCAGACAACCATTTTGCCTTTTTGCATTTCTTTTTCTTGGGGATATTCTTGATCCCTGCCTACTGTACAATGTCATGAACCTCTGTCCATAGTTCTTAAGGCACTCTGTCTACCAGATCTAATCCCTTGAATCTATTTGTCACTTCCACTGTATAATTGTTAGGGATTTGATTTAGGTCATACCTGAATGGTCTAGTGGTTTTCCCAACTTTCTTCAATTTACATCTGAATTTTGCAATAAGGAGTTCATGATGTGAGCCACAGTCATCTTCCAGTCTTGCTTTTGCTGACTGTATAGAGTTTCTCCATCTTTGGCTGGAAAGATTATAATCATTCTGATTTCGGTATTGACCATCTGGTGATGTCAATGTATAGAGTCTTCATTCAATATCACAGTAATCCAAGTCTATGACCTAAGCAGTAATGCTGAAGAAGCTGAAGTTGAATGGTTCTATGAAGACCTACAAGACCTTCTAGAACTAACACCCAAAAAAAGATGTCCTTTTCATTATAGGGGACTGGAAAGCAAAAGTAGGAAGTCAAGAAATAGCTGGAATAAAAGGTAAATTTGGTCTTGGAGTACAGAATGAATCACGGCAAAAGTTAATAGAGTTTGCCAAGAGAATGCACTGGTCATAGCAAACACCTTCTTCCAACAAATCAAGAGAAGACTCTATACATAATACATGTCAGCATTAATTATATTCTTCATGTTGTAAATTACATCTCTAGAACTTATTTATTACTGGACATTTGTACCTCTTCCCTGTCCCTGCTGTCTCTTACAAATAGAAAATCTAACTTTTTCTATGAGCTTGTTTTTGTTTTTTAATATAGTTGATCAACAACACTCTGTTAGTTCCTTTTATTTAACTGAATCTACAGTGATTCCATATACCTACCCATTTCACACTATATTACATACTATACTAGATTTTTCTATACTAGAACAAAATATCTAGTTTCAATATTACAGCCTATAAAGATATTGCATGGTCATTGACTGTGTTTCCCACACTGTATATATCACACTCAAGACTCATTTACTTTGCAGCTGAAAGTTTGTACCTCTTTCTCTCCCTCACCTACTTCTTCCTTCCCCTCGCCCCCCTCCCTTCTGGCAACTTCTGTTGTTCTCTGAATTTATAACTCTGTTTCTATTTTGTTAAGTTTGTTCATTTGTTTTTTGATTCCACATATAAGTGAAGGCATACAATATATGGCTGACATTTCCACTTAGTGTAACACGCTCTAGGTCTATGCGTGTTGTCGCCAAAGGTAAGCAGCAGGTTACTGAGGAGGGATGGATTCTAACACCAGAGGTGGAGTCTGGGATTCAACTAACTGATTGAACTATGATTTTAGAAGAGAAATTTGACTTCTTTGTTTTTTCATACATAAGACAGTAGGAAAAAAGTCCTTGCTTTCTATTTTTGTTTCCTTTTTGTATTAATTAAATTACATAATTATCATCATTAGTTTGAATTTTTAAAATGCTATTTTTCAGTACTTATAAAATACTATGCATAAAGGTCTTCTTGTTGTTGTTTACAGCTGGCTATAGAAGTGTAAGACAAAGAATGTTCTTTCCCTCCCTTGGAACTAAAATAAAGTTGTTATTTTAAAGATATATTATGTTTTCAAGTACTTATTATATTCCATACATTATACTGGATTTCTTCAAGTGAATTACATCAGTTTGGAGTTGATTATTCTTTCACCTGGAAATAATTAGCTTTGCATTGTGTTTTCAATCTCTTACACATTTACTATTGCCTAAAATATCACTTGCCTTTATAAAATGAGGTCCCTATTTACAAAATAGATGTCTCTCAATGTTAGGATATTGATATATTAAGTACAAGAATGTGATTCAGATGGACCAGTTTCTTCAATAGATAGAGATTTCTTTAGAGAGTCATGTTGTTTTAGCTATTCTAAGAACCCAAGAATTTAGGAATGAAGTTTTGTAAAATAATGTACCAAGGATGCTGGATTTCACATAGTTGCTTTTTTTCTTTTTTTCACAATAAATGAGTCAAAAAATATATGCTTTCCAGGGATATTTCAGTTTTTCTTGTGTCATTAAAGGGCAATATTATAACAGAATATCCTGATTGTTAATGAGATGTCCCTTTAAACTCATTTAAATTAGCATGGGTAGGGATCTTCTCTCCTAGTGGGTCAAGAATCTGCCTGAAAGGCAAGAGACCCGGGTTCCATTCCTGGATCGGTAAGATCCCTTGGAGAAGGAAATGGCAACCCACTCCAGTATTCTTGCCTGGAGAATTCCACAGATAGAGGAGCCTGGCAGGCTACGGTCCATGGGGTCACAAGAGTCAGACACAAGAACTTATCTATGAAACAGAATTATGAACACAGAGAACAGACTAGGGGTTGCTAATGGAAAGGGGACTGGGCTTCAGACTTAGCGACTACACCACAAATCAACATCTAACTCAATCAATTCTGTTTGCTTTCCTAAATGCTTATATTTTTAGGCAGATAAAATCTGTTGGACTATAATTTCAGATCCTTCCAGTAGGTGAATAAGAGACTATTGATGTATAGAAAAATATTTGCTGATTATTTTTTGAAACAAACAAGCAAAAATTGAATAATCCTTGCTTGAGTTGCATTGCCTTTCGAAAATCAGCATTTCAAACTTTCTTGATTAGAAAATGTGCCTAATCTTCAGAAGATTTTATCATTTTATGTATGAAAATCCTGCATATATTTGTAAGAGCATGAAATTCCTCTATTTGATTTCATAAAACTCAGATGGAATATTTTAAAATATCAGGTACTTTACAAATTTATACATATAGATGAGATTATTTTATAACATGGAATGAAAGCAAATGAATATTCAATCAAAGCAATAAAGCCTAAACTCTGCATTTTTGAAGTTTACAATCATTAGTGATCTGGGCTCATTTTAGCTACTCAATAAATATAGCTAATTTTAGGAATAGTTGAATGAATTAAAGAAATCCGATGCAATTANCAATTAGCAATTATCATACTAAGTGAAACAAGTCTAAAAGAGAAAACCAAGTACTACTTGATATTACTCATATGTAAAAGCTCAAATAAGGTAACATGAACCTATCTATGAGACAGAACCAGAATTATGAACATAGAGAACAGACTGGTGGTTCCCAGTGGGAAGGGGGTTAGGGGATGGATGAAGTGGGAGTTTGGGATTAGCAGATGTAAACTTTAACATATAGAATGCAGAGTGTGTGTGTGTATATATATATATATATATATATACTTGAATCACTTTGCTGTACAGCAGTAATTAACACAGCATTGTAAATCAACTATACTTGAAAAAAAAAAGTTCCAGACCTTTAAATAAAGAAATCTGGAGGTCTTTCCATTGTATGTGTTGGGATATGAGAAAGTCTGAAGCATAATTTATTTCGTCTGCTTGGAGATGACTGAGAGAGAGGATTTATTGAGTATTCCGACTCCAGAAATCATATTTATGGAAGACAAAGTGTCCTGGGGCTAAAGATTTTTATAAACACACAGTGGAAGTGTGCAAATTTGGTCTCGAAAATGTAAGCGTTCAGGCTTTTCCTTATTAAGCACTGGGGCTGAGGATTCCCCACTGTGCTATTTGCAATTCGAGAGGAAGTCCTGCACAGGAGCACAGTGCTGTGTTCATTATTCATTTAACAAAATCACTGTGTGTCTCTTAAATCAGATTTTCCTATTACTCTCTTTCCTTCAGGGAGATAATTCAGCCTGAATTTGATTAGACAAAAATGTGACCCACAGTAAGCTCTGCTAACCTGGGAGTTAATGGAAACATGTTTAGAGCCAGGTAACACACACAGCCATCATCTGACACTCAGTGTATCCCCAGCGTGGCCACCACGCACTGTTTACCAGATGACAATGCAGCTAATGGCAGTGACAGGGAATAAATGTTTTGATTCCTTACTAAATGTACTGCTATTTTTAGAAACATAAACAGATTACAATAGAGGGTTAGGCAGATTGACACACTACATAAACACAGATTACAGGAGAAAATTTGATTTGCAAAACAAATGCTACATGGTTGTATATAGCATGTGCGGCATTTAAGCCCATCATTTATAAAATCCCAAAGAGCAGTGGCTCATTTTTCACATGATTCTTGGCATAGAACCTACACTTTTATTCTATTTCTGCCAATATTATGGCATGGCCTCAGGTTGTGGTCCAAAGGGCATTCTAATGATCTTTAGACGACACGATGAAAGATGAGAAAAATCAATTTCTATGCCCTGCAGACATAACTACTACCACTGAATTTCACCAGACCTCAGTTGCTTCATAGGAACTTAAATAAGAACCCAAAATTATTGAGAGCGTAGGATTTAGGGTAGAGGTATCCAGTATTCTATTTCTTGAAAATAGCAAAAATAAAATGAATCATGAAAAAGTATATAAAGAATTGAAAAGAACTCAAAAAAGCAACAATACTTTGCTTATCTTACTGGGGACTATTTTCTAATCTCGTCCACAACAAGGCATAGAGACCATCTAAACAGATATTGTAAAGCAACATCTTGGATTTTAGACATCCATAATTACATGCTGTATATTTTTCTGGATTGTATGTTAGACACCTTCAATTCCTTAGGTAGTTGTTGAGAATCTAGGATCACTGCTTAACGTTAGAGGAGGAGGAGGCTAATCTTTCTTAACGATTTATAGCATGTCACCAATTTGGAAAACTTTGTTGTGATTAATGTTCCCAATACCCTTATGAGGAAGATATTATCTCCCAATTTTGAGAAGACTGATCCTCACCCAAGTTCTCAGAGTTGGAAATCATGGCCCCTGACTTTACCTTACATCTCTAGAACCAATCACACTGCTCTATTTTTAGTATCTTCTCAGAAACTATATATGATGCAACATTTCCTCCTTGTATTCTTTCTCAATCTTTCTTACATATACACACGGATCATATCTGGACGTACAGCAGCACCCAGCTCATGGTACGTGTATAGTCAACCCTTACTTTTGGACTAGATTTGCACATATGAGCACAGAGGCACACCATGAATACATATATCCACATAGAAACTGCCAGTATCTAGTCTCACTGCATAGCTTCTCAGAGATGAAGATATTGTTGATTGAAGTGACTGCAAAACTATAATTCTAAAGAAAGAAGTGGATAAATTATAGAGCTGGAGCTTTTAACACTGGAAAAGAGCTAATGGATCATGTAAAATATGCAACATATCACCATCTTTTTAGAACTCAGGATTCACCGTTAAGTAGATGTAAGCATATATATATATACAGTCCTGACAAGCACCAAACACTAATTGTAAAAGCACTTTATCCCTTTCAGCACTTTACACTTTCAAAATCCTTCTTAATCACTTTATTATTTATATCATATTGGGCCAAAGCATATTAAGAAATAGTGGTCTGGAGAATTTGTGTTTTTAATCCATTAATGCCTCTGCCCATAAAATAGAATGCTGTTAGACAGTGTTTACTGAAATAAAAAATTAACCCTCTCAGCAGCATATAGCTGATCCAAAGGCCCCTTGACAGTAGACTATCTATCCATCCATCCACCCCTGTGGGACATGTGCCTCTCTGAGGCCCAGACACCAATCTGTGATTCAGTGGATTCTGTTTTCGGTACACCTAACGAGATCAGAATGAGCCCTGGTGCTGGGGGCAGGGACTCTGATGACTTGCGCACTTACATGGATGGAGTGAGCACTTTATTAAACTTTCCCCTTTGAAGCTGAATAGTTTGAACTTAGAAAAACTATCACTGGAAAAATAAAAATCATTCAAAGGAGGGCAACTTCATAGGTATGACCAACATTTAGTTCTAAGTGTAACAATTTCAACCTTGTGTAATTTTACAGGAAATTTTCTAGACTTCTTTCATTCCTGAAGACTAGAGATTCCTAAGAAGCTTTTATTCATTTTCAATTTTATTTAGAGCCATTTGAGGTTTTTTTGGTTTTTTTTTAATGTCTCATTATTTCGTGAGTTTTCTCTGGGCAACACTTAGGGCAAACAGTTTGAAACAAAAATTATTTCTACTCTACCTATAAACACAGGTGTGTTTCTCACTATTCTTATTTCAACTAGCAGTTGAACAAGTAAAATACCTTTTAAAAGTATCAGTTCAGTTCAGTCGCTCAGTTGTGTCCGACTCTTTGTGACCCCATGAATCGCAGCACGCCAGGCCTCCCTGTCCATCACCAACTCCCGGAGTTTACCCAGACTCGCGTCCATCGAGTCAGTGATGCCATCCAGCCATCTCATCCTCTGTTGTCCCCTTCTCCTCCTGCCGCCAATCCCTCCCAGCATCAGAGTCTTTTCCAATCAATCAACTCTACACATGAGGTGGCCAAAGTACTGCAGTTTCAGCTTCAGCATCATTCCTTCCAAAGAACACCCAGGACTGATCTCCTTCAGAATGGACTGGTTGGATCTCCTTGCAGTCCAAGGGACTCTCCAGAGTCTTCTCCAACACCACAACTCAAAAGCATCAATTCTTCGGCGCTCAGCTTTCTTCACAGTCCAACTCTCACATCCATACATGACTACTGGAGAAACCATAGCCTTGAGTAGATGGACCTTTGTTGGCAAAGTAATGTCTCTGCTTTTTAATATGCTATCTAGGTTGGTAAGTATCAGAGAATATCTAAATCTAGAAAAGTACAGAACACCTCAGGAAGATCAAATTTTTTTTTAATTTACAGACAAAAATGTAAATATTTATGAGATTGTTTCTATAATTTGGTGTTGATAGTTAATTTTATGTCAACTTAGCTATTGGCTGTTTTGGGCTCAAACAAGACTTGAGATGTTGCTCTAGATGTTTTTAAGATATGATTAACATTTAAATCAGTAGACTTTGAGTAAGGCAGATACCCCTTCATAGTGTGGATGGGTCTTGTCCAATCAGTTGACGGCCTTAAGAGAAAAGACTAAACTCCTCCAAAGGAAGAAGGGTTTCTGTCTTCAGTCTGCCTTTGGTCTCAAGACTAAAACATCAACTCTTGCTGGAATTCCCAGATTGCCAGCCCACCACACAGATTTCAGACTTGCCAGCCCCCACAACAACAAGAGCCACTTTCTTGAAATCAGTATCTCTCTCTTGCTCACTGGTACTGTTTGTCTACAGATCCCTAAGACAAGTGGGATATAAACCGTGACGTAAAAATCACATTCTTAGATTAATGGACATGTCTTCACCTCTTAATAGTCAAGCTACTTAAATTCATACAAACCTCGCGAGTCTTTCAGTGAGTAAACAATTTATCATTTGATTGCAAAATAATGACTTGAAATGATAACTTCTCAACTTTAAAGTGAAAGTGTTAGTTGCTGAGTCACATCTGATTCTTTGCCAACTCATGGACTGTAGCCTGCTAGGCTCCTCTGTCTATGGGATTCTTCAGGAAAGAATACTGGAGTTGGTTGCCATTCTCTTCTCCAGGAGATCTTCCCAACTCAGGGGTCAAATCTGCATGCAGATTCTTTACCATCTGAGCCAGGAGGGAACTTGAATTCCAAAGCAAAACAAAAGATGCAACAAGAAAATAGAGAATAAAGTGCACCCACATCCAAACTTCAAAATGTTCAATATATGTCTCAAATTGGGGAAAAAATCTTTTAAATATAATGCAGATTGATCACTTTGAATAAATACATATACCTAACCTATACCATACTAAATGTTTTCTTTCATTCTAAGAACTAATCCCAGGCAATGGCAAACCAATAGTGTGTTTACTGGCACATTCTTACTAGCATTCCCTACTTTGTAGGAAGACTAATCAACTACAGTAGAAGGAAATCATTTATTCTTGAAATACATTTGCCACTAAAGACCCAAAACCTTCTTAAGTGAGTCTCTCTCAGGCTATGTGTACATCCAATTGGAAAAGAACCAAAGTTCCAAAGTCATCTGAATTCTACTACATTCAGTAGGCATCAACTTTGGGACAAAGACCAAAGATTGAGGACATACCCCACTGCAGTTAGACTAGACTGAAAAACAGGAAATAAGAGTGCAAGGAACAAAAATAAAGATAAATAAAAAAAGCAGAGAAAGACAAAAGCTCACCCAGGGATTTACCATACTCAGATTCCCCGAGTGTTTTCTTTATACTGCTGTCTGGAGGCATGTCCTATAAAGAGACACTCACTGAGCGTTCACTATATGCTCACTCTGGAGCTGCTGGCGGGGATGGAAACCATGAGCAGAAGCAGCACTGGGCACATTTGCTTTTCCCATGTAAACCAGGTGTGTTAGTTTGCAACTATGCCGAGTGCTGGAGAGAGGAAGTTCGGTGCTGTGCAGTGTGTGAGAAAGGGGTCTGACCCAAACAGGCAGCTTATTAGTGTTCCTTTAAGTTCTGTGTGTGTGTGTTCAGTCATGTTCAATTCTTTGTGACCTCATGGACTATAGCCCAAAAGGCTCCTCTGTCCATGGGAATTCCCAGGCAAGAATATTAGAGTGGGTTGCTATTTCCTTCTCCAGGGGATCTTCCTGACCCAGGGGTCGAACCTGCATCTTTTGCATCTCCTGCACTGGCAGGCAGATTCTTCACCACTGTGCCACCTGGGAAGACTCCTTTTAAGTAATGATGAAAAATCAATTGAGCACTGCGGATGGCTAAACTTAGACTTGTTGGTGACTGAACTTAGACTAACTAACTGCACTTAGACTTGCATCTGGGTGCACAGAAGGAAATGTCGCTCCAGAAGAGCACTGCAGTGCACACGTGCCTATTGCAGAACAGGGCACCAATCAGAGACTTTCCAAAGTAAAGAAGCGAATGTGCTGGGGGGCTGATGAGCAGGGCTGTGAGGTAGGTGAGAAGGCCCGAGTGATGGATGGGCCCATGATGTGTAGGACCTTATGGGTCGGGTTATAGAGTCTGATTCATTGCAGGAGTGCTCTGAAGATGCCCACACATTTTAAATAGAGGTTAAAATACTCAGCTTGTGTTTTAAGAAGATAATCTGAGCCGCATTGTGGGGATGACTTGGCGGAAAGGACGATAGAGGCTGGAAGCCTGCTTGGAGAGTATTTATGGGGATCACCCCAGAGATGCTCCTGTCTCAGAGCTTAGGGGCAGAGGGGATGCAAGGAAATGTAGCTTGCGGGGGGGGGCTTCTTGGAGGGGCAGTCACTGGACTTCACAGTGAGTAAGGCGCAGGGCAAGGGGCTGTTCTAGGTGACAGGAAAGACGATGACAAGAATGACATTTTAGATTCCAGTTTGAACAACTGGATAGATCATGCTGTCTTTCAGTGACATCAACAAAAGAAGAAGAGGCCAAGGGGGAAAGTGACTTCATTTGTGTTTTGCTGAACCCTAGATGTACCAAAGAGAAGACATCAGTTAAGCAGTTGGATACAACACTGTAGAGCACTGAGAAAAATTGAGGGCTTGAATATACATTCTGGAGTCATTCATACCATGAAGTAAAGGATCTGGCTGGTGTTTCCTAGCATGAGTGTATAGTAAGAGAACAGAAATGACCTTGGGTTGACCTCTGATAAAATACAGTGTTCAAAAACTCACACTGTATTGAAGGAATAATCCCAAAATGGAAAGAAGACAAGGCACATGTTATATGATAGAAACCAAGAAAAAAAAAATAATAGCAATATTGAAAAATGTGGGAAGAGTTCAAGTACAGCAGTAATGTTCACACATCCATTATATTTTGCAGAGTGACAGTTGCAAATAACTTTAGCCAAGGGTGTTTGGTTGAAATAGCACAGACAGGATCCACAATTGAAATGAGTAGAAGAAGCAGATGGGAAGTGTTGTTGTTACCTGTTAGTCACTAAGTTGTGTCTGACTCTTTGCAATCCCATGGACTGCAGCCCGCCAGGCTCCTCTGTCCTTGGGATTTTCCAGGCAAGAATACTGGGGTGGGTTGCCATTTCCTTCACCAGGGGATCTTCCTGACCCAGGGATTGAACCTGCATCTCCTGCATTGGCAGGCATATTCTTTGCCACTCAGCCACCAGGGAAGCCCTGGGAAGTGTGTGGACAACCTTATTATGAGGTTTGTGCAGTTGAAGTAATAAGGAGTGTGTGTGTGTTTGTAGACATAAGCTAGATACACATTGTGGCAGAATTTTGGATGGCCAAATACTAAAATCAAAATTCAAGAACTTCCCCAATGGTCCAGTGGTTAAGACTGGACCCAATGCAGAGGGAGCAATCCCTGGTCAGAGAACTAAGATTATACATGCTTCATGGCCAAAAATATTAAGTTAAAAATAAAAAGAATAAAATCCATATTCAATTAGAGCCAACAATTACTATCACTAGAGGAACCTAAAATACACAAGCTAATATAAGTAATATAAATACATTAATTCATTGTATTATTTAAATTATTCATTCAAATGAAAATTATTTTAAAACAAAGAGGAAAGGTATGTCTGCACTATAAACTAGAAGGTTGTAATTGTAAGTAATCAGACTGCACACTTTTGTTTTTAAACGCACATTATATTAACATAATTTTAATCAAAATACTATACATGCTTGTATACATACATCTAGAGAAAGTGATAGAGAAAAGGAAAATGGAACTATCATAAATGAAAACCTTGATATATTTTACAGTCTGAACATGGCTGTGAAACCAGCACACAACATGACTCTAAAACACTGGGAGCCCCTGAACAGCCTTCAGTCAATATGTGTAAGGAGCATGCTAATATTGGGGGGATCTGGTGTTTCAGGTCATACAAAAATGTTTGTACTATTTTTACAATGTTTTCAGTAATTGAATCTATTTCAAAATTTTAAAAAAATAAGCAAATGAAAAAGCAGTCGAAGCATCTGACAACTGGTTGATTTCACGACAGTTTTGACTTCCCTGTTGTTGTTCAGCCACTCAGTCGTGTCTGAGTCCTTGCGACCCCAAGGTCTGCAGCTCACCAGGCTTCCCTGTCCTTCTCCTGGAGTTTGCTCAGACTCAGTCCATTGAATCAGTGACGCCATCCAACCATCTCGTCCTCTGTCATCCCCTTCTCCTCCCTCCTTCAATCTTTCCCAGCATCGGAGTCTTTNATCTCATCCTCTGTCATCCCCTTCTCCTCCCTCCTTCAATCTTTCCCAGCATCAGAGTCTTTTCAAATGAGTCAATTCTTCCCATCAGGTAGCCAAAATATTGGAATTTCAGCATCAGTCCTTCCAATGAATATTCAGAACTGACTTCCTTTAGGATTAACTGGTTTGATCTCCTTGCAGTCCAAAGGACTCTCAAGAGTCCAACACCAAGAGTTCAAAAGCATCAAGTCTTGGCACTCAGACTTCTTTATGGCCCAATTCTCACATCCATACATGACTAATGGAAAACCATAGCTTTGATTATATGGATCTTTGTCGGCAAAACGATGTCTCTACTTTTTAATATAGCTGTCTAGATCTGTCCTAGTTTTTCTTCCAAGGAGCAAGCATCATCATTTCATGGCTGCAGTCACCATCTGCAGTGATTTTGGAGCCTATGAAAATAAAGTCTGTCACCGTTTCCACTTTTTCTCCATTTATTCGCCATGAAGTGGTGAGGCCAGATGCCATGATCTTAGTTTTTTTTAATGTTGAGTTTTAAGCCAGGTTTTTCACTCTCCCCTTTCACCTTCATCAAGAGGCTATTTAGTTCTTGTTCACTTTCTGCCATTAGGGTGGTGTCATCTGCATATCTGAGGTTATTGATATTTCTCCCAGCAATCTTGATTCCAGCTTGTGTTTCATCCAGCTTGGCATTTCACATGATGTACTCTGCATATAAGTAACCGGGGTGACAATATACAGCCTTGATGGACTCCTTTCCCAATTTGGAACCAGTCTCTTCTATGGTCGGTTCTAACTGTTGCTTCTTGACCCGCATACTGGTTTCTCAGAGGCAAGCAAGGTACTCTGATATTCCCATCTCTTTAAGAATTTAAAGAGATTTATCTGGTTGTCATGAACCCTTTAATACACTGTCTAGGTGGGAAAGATGGAAGGCAGGAGGACAAAGGGATGACAGAGAATGAGATGGTGGGATGGAATCACCGACTCAATGCATGAGTTTGAACAAACTCCAGGAGATGGTGAAGGGCAGGGAAGTTCTGATGTGTTGCAGTCCAGGGCTCGCAGATAGTTGGATATGACTTAGTGACTGAACAACATAAACCCTTGCATCGGAAAGTATTTAACAAAAAAACACTATCACCACATATAATACAGAAGAAATTTGCTTATAGATATAAAAAGGTATTTCCAGATCTAAAGATTGTGCTGTGTAACTTTCTACGTTTTAATGAATATATACCAGAAGTTACCATTTTAAGAATGAAAGTTTCCTGCTCTGCACAGTTCACAAGTATGATCAGAAAAGGCAATTTAATTAGGATTATATATGGAACAGAGCGAAATATTATGAGTTGCATCTTTCAAGATTTTATATGCATATTTTTGACACTTTTATAAAATATCCTTTATTGCATGTATTTAAAATCCTCTTTAAAATTTAAATCACTCTAAATGGTAGTGAGAGGGAACTGCAGCCTCCACAATAATTTGGGTATGATTGAGTGAAATATGATGTACTGAGGATGAAAATTAGGGCCAATGGCATGTGCAGGGGAATTTTTAATAAAATCATAGGTCTTTATTTGATATTAACATGTAAATTGTGTACAGTATGATGATTCTCTAGTTAATTCATGAAGAAAAGATGATTAAAGGATGAAAATATGTGTGTCTACCACTTGACAGTACATTAACCTAATGTCCTCAAACATACATTTAATTTAGACTTCATCAAATAATAATTGTCAATTCTTAGTTTCAAACTCTTGCTCCTTGGGAAATGCATATCCATTACAGAAAGTTAAAAATGACTGAAGCAAAATAGCTCATGGATTAAAAAGCAACATTAGAGGTTATAAGTTATTCATTTATTTTTTCTAAATCAATTCTGACACTACATTTGCATATCAGACTTTTAAAGATCATTCAAATATGTTATCTCACCTGAAACATCCATGAAAGTGCTTTGAAAGTTCAATAAAATCCTGTGATTTAGGCACAGAGATTGTTATCCCAGTATTATTGTTGAGACAACAGATGAAGACTGAGAGAAAAGAAAAGGCTTTCTCAATTTAACACGATTGAATGGCAAAGACAAACCTCAGAAGATGAGAAGCATCAGTGTTGTTGATGGAATTCATGTAATCTCAAGGTCGTTAGAAATCTAATATAAATTAATGGTCAGGTAGACAAAACAGATAGAAAGACAGAAGCATAGTTACTGATGTAGATATAGATATGGATTTGGACACAGACATAAATTAATGGCAACCTGTTTATCTAGAGACTCAGTCTCCTTGTGGTCTTAGCAACCCTGTCAAAACTCATTTGACCATATGTATACATGGGCTTATTCCTGGGCTGTCTATTCTGTTCCACTGGTCTATGAATCTGTCATTATGCTACTCACATCGCAATGTTTTAATTACTGCAGCTGTGCAGTATGTCTTGAAATAAGAACTGTGAGACCTTCAATTTTGTTCTTTTTTCCAGATTGTTTTGACAATGTGAAACCCCTAGGGGTGTATGAATTTTAAAACCTTTTTCAATTTCTCAAAAAATACCATTGGGATTTTGAAAGGGATTAACTTGAATTTGTAAATGGCTTTAAGTAGCATATACATTTTAAATATATGAAGTATTCTTATCTATAAAAATGAGATAAATTTCAATTTTCTCAGGCTTAACTAGTAAAGACGTTGAATCAATAATCAAAATCCTCCTATCAAACAAAGGCCCAAGTCTTGATGACTTCACTAGAGAAATCTAAGAAATATTCAAATAATAATTAACTCTAATTCTTTTGTAATTCTGCCCCAAAAAATACAGTGGAAGAACACTTTCAAATTTGTTTTATGATGCTAGCATTATCCTGATACCACTAATACGAAACAAAATTAAACAAAACAGCCAAAGCGTTACAGAGCACTATTGCTGATGAATTCTGATGCAAAACTCCTCAACAAAATACTAGAGATCTGAATTCTACAGCATAATACAGGACTTTTCACCATGGCCAAGTGAGATTTATGCATACCGTTATGCTCAGTCCCTCAGAACTGTCCGATTCTTTGAGACCCTGGGATTGTAGACTGCCAGGCTCCTCTGTCCATGGGACTGTCCAACAAGAATACTGCAGTGGGGTGTGATTTTCTCCTCCAGGGGATCTTCCTGACCCTGAGATCGAACCTGTGTCTCCTGCAGCTCTTGTATTGCAGGCAGATTCTTTACCACTGAGCAACTGGGGAAGCTCCTAAAGGCAAGGCTGGTTAAATATATGCAAATAAGTCCATGTAAATACCACAGCAACAGAATGAAGGACAAAACTCACATGATCATATCAACTGATACAGAAGAGACATCAGACAAAACCCAACATCTTTTCATAGTAAAACCACTCCACAGACTAGGAAAAGATAGAAATTATCTCAACATACTAAAGGTCACATATGAAAAGCCCACAGGTACCAGAATACTCAATAGTGAAAAGTGGAAATTTTCCATATAGGATCAGGAATAAGGTAAGAATGTGTCACTCTTTCCACTTCTATTCAACATGATACTTGAAGTCCTAACCCAAGCAATGAGGCAAGAAAAATGAAAGAAATCCAAACTGGAAAGGAAGAAGTAACATTATCTCTTTTTGTATACAACATGATCCTACATGTATATGTAGAAAAAAACCTAAAGATTCAAATTAAAACAAAAGCAAAACTGATGAGTCTAGTGGGCATTGTTAAATAATACTTCTGATTGGACATTAGGAATCCTTGCCTCATATATGATTACTAGGGATAAATTTACACTAATTCCCAACTAATATTTTTCTTTATATTTTTATTTTTCTTGTTAATTTTTTATATTTTATGGGGTCCTTTGACAGTATTTTGTTAATGAATCTGCATCACAAGTAGAAGTTATTATTGTATTGTATTATTATATTCAATGTGCCAATTTTTTTTTAGTTTTCTAAAGATAGGTTCATGACAGACATTGACCTGTTATTTTCTTATCCTATACTATCCTGGTGTTTTGGTTTCCAGCTACTGTAACTAGTATGGCAAACTTAGAAGCTTAACATAACATTCATTATTATATCAGTATTGACAGGTCATGAGTCCAGTCACAGGTCAGCAAGATGCTCTGCTCAGGTCTCACAGGCTGAAAGCATCGTCTCAAAGCATCATCTAGTGTTACAATGTTCATTTAAGGCTCAAGGTCTTTCTAAAACACATTGATTGTTGGTCAAGTTTGCTTCCTTGTGATTGGAGCCCTGATGTCTGTGCCTTTTTTTTTTTTTTTCTGGTTGTTACACATGATGCACTTTCCCCTTTCTCCATCAGCAGTTCAGAACATAGCTGCTTACTTCCTTCCCCAAGGCCAGTGAGAGCCCATCTCTCTGAGTTCTTCTGACACCAGCTGGAGAAAATTATCTCTTTAGAGGATCGAGTAGCTACTAAATCCAGACATGCCAATAATTTCCATATCTTACTGTCAACAGACTTCAGACTATAATTACTTCTGAAAATTTTCCTTTACAGCTGTACCTATATTAAAATTTTATTGGATAGCTTAAAGACAAGAATATTGGAGGGGGCATATTTTAGAAACCTGCCTGCCACAGTATATTCTATATCCCGAAAGAATCATTTCAATCTTAAGTAAAAAGTACATCTGGCTCCTTTCAATGTTCTAAAAATTTCAGCTCATCATCGCATCAGTTCTATGTCCAAAATCCCACCACTAATATCAAGCATAAATGAAACTTTTGGGTATTAAATTTCCTGAGATCTAATCCTCTTCCATCTGTGAACCTTTAGTACTAAGCAATAAGGTATTTACCTCTAATACTCCTAACGTACAATGATAAGACAGGCATGGGGTATAATCATAGAAAATGTGGCTCCAAAGGTATGGGAATTGAAGGTACAAAATAGTTTCTGGTCCAAAGCAGTTTTGAAATCCAGTTGAATGAACTCCATTAGATTTCAAGACCTGGAAATACTCCTCCTTGGCTCTGATCTCCTGATCTCTGGGGTTTCAGCTTTGCTTTTTAAGTCATTCTGCCTTTTTATAACTTATTGTAAACAACCAGATGTATGTCTAACGATCATGAGTGTACCAAAGACATGTACCAGCACATTCTTGGCAACACTATTTGAACAGATCCAAATTAACAACCAATCTCCATTACCAGAGGTCTGGATAAATTTTGGTATATTTTCATAGTGATCTATACACTGGTGGTAATAATTAGTGAGCTGCAACAACATATATAAATATCACAAATATTGAGTACAAATGACAAAAGAGACAAAACATAAGTAGAACTCTATTTACATAATCTACAAAACTGAGCAAAGTTACCTGATGCAGACAGAATTCAGAAAGCAACAATCTTTGAAGGGCTACTCTCTGGAATGAGGAAGAAGAAAGGGTTTTTGTGGATTCTGGTAAATCTAATTCTTTAGATCTAATTCTTAATAACAAGGATAAGCTTGCAATTAATGAAAATCCATTATGGGCATTGATTTGCACTATGCATACCTTTTAATGTATATTATATTTTAATAACAATATTTTAAATACTGAAATATAGTTAAAACACAAGATTAACATTGCATCTATGTCAAGAAAATGATGGTGTATGTTAAAGCATCCTAAGTTTTTAAACTATGTGAGAGGTATCTAAAGACAAGAATTAAATTTAAATTTAAAATGTAGATTTCAGAATTTTAAGGATAATCGGGAAAATGACTATCTTTCATGCACCTGAATTCATGAAAATTCTTTGTTTCTGTTAGGTAAAGCATCTCTACATAGGTATTTCACAGATTCATTTTCATTTCAACAAAGTGATTATTTTTGATTTTATGTGTGCAGATCTCATTATGTCATACTGCAACTAACATCATCTGTCATATCATTATGTCATACTACTACAAACATCAACATAGCTTACAAATACCTGTATTCCACAGCCCCTAGTTATTTCTCCAGCCTCTTTTCTGGCCGCTTGTGAACTTGCTTTCTTTGTTCATGGATATAAACAGTTTTCTTTCAACTCTGAGAGGTCCCATCATCTCTGGAGCTGAAAACTTGATGTTCCCCTTCTGTAGACTATTCTTTACCCAACCCCTGCATAGACAGAAAGCCTAACTGGCTCTTCGAATTTGAAGTGTAATACCTTGTCCGTTTGGATGGCTTTGCTGACACTTTAGACTTTATGAATCCCTTTCATTCATGCTTTGATGATACTCTGTATTTTTCCCTGTTGTAGCACATATCACACTTATTTACCATATTTCCTTCCTGTTAGACCAAAGCTCTATGAGAAAAACAAACTAAAACCTCATATTCATTACTGGATTTCAATCACATGAATAAAACAATAACTTTTGCAAATGAGTCTAAAAGTTATAAAATTACGAAAATACTTCTCCTTTTGTAAAGTAAAACAAGTGTTTGAATTCCTATAGGAAATTCTGAAGTTTTCAGGTATTAAAACTTGTGTGTACTAATAAAGAGTAAAGGTGTATTAACACATGGTAAGATGTGAAGAAGGCTGAGCGCCGAAGAATTGATGCTTTTGAACTGTGGTGTTGGAGAAGACTCTGGAGAGTCCCTTGGACTGCAAGGAGATCCAACCAGTCCATTCTGAACGAGATTAGCCCTGGGATTTCTTTGGAAGGAATGATGCTAAAGCTGAAACTCCAGTACTCTGGCTACCTCATGCAAAGAGTTGACTCATTGGAAAATACTCTGATGCTGGGAGGGATTGGAGGCAGGAGGAGAAGGGGAGGACAGAAGATGAGATGGCTGGATGGCATCACTGACTCGATGGACGTGAGTCTGAGTGAACTCCGGGAGTTGGTGACGGAGAGGGAGGCCTGGCGTGTTGTGATTCATGGGGTCACAAAGAGTCGGACATGACTGATTGACTGAACTGAACTGAACTGAACTGAAGACGGGATAATATTAATATCAAACGAAACATTGGAATATTATTGCATAAAAAATACAAGTAATCAGAAAGGATGGGACTATATAGATGTTTCCTACTTAGTCTATTTAAAATATTTTAACTGCTGAGAGGTTTATTTTGAATCAATAACTTCTAAAGAATTTAACACTA
>SJYQ01000616.1:1070559-1089093 GCA_006410935.1 Redunca redunca | reverse complement strand
ATTTTTTTTTGAGGATACAGACTTTTTTCATTAAATACCTATATATAGATTTTTAATATTGGTGAACTGGAATGTTATATTTTCATATTCAGTGTGTCATTTCTATTATTTTTATAACTTTTTACATTAAAAAATTCTGCACAATTCTGAAAGTACTAATTAGGGAAAATAGGATCTTTCTTAAAGGTGCTATATATCATTTCTAACACAATGAATTATTATGTGTGCATTAAGTTTCAAAGGATATTACCCAGTCTATAGTCTATTTGGACTTGAACATAGATCATATATTCTGGAAGAGACTTTCCTGATTTACTTCAGTAAGTTCCAATTAAGCTAAACAAGACAAAGCAAGAGTAAAATGATCACTGGGAACTATGTGAAGGAGGAGAAATAAAGTTTTTAAAAGTATCCATATTTCTGAATGTGAAGTGATGCTTCAAAGAATTCTATTATATACCTAATTTATGTGTTGGATCATAGAAAAAACAAGAGAATTCCAGGAAAACATCTAATTCTGCTTTATTGATTATGCCAAAGCCTTTGACTATGTAGATAACAAAAACTTTTGGAAAATTCTTCAAGAGATGAGAATTCCAGACCACCTGACCTGCCTCCTGAGAAACTCATATGCAGGTCAAGAAGCAACAGTTAGAACCAGACATGGACCGATAGACTGGTTCCAAATTGGGAAAGGCTGTATATTGTCACCCAGCTTATTTAACTTCTATGCAGAGTACATCAAGAGAAATGCTGGGCTGGATGAAGCACAAGCTGGAATCAAGATTGCCAGAAGAAATATCAATATCAATAACCTCAGATATGCAGATGACACCACCCTTATGGCAGAAAGTGAAGAGGAGCTAAAGAGCCTCTTGGTGAAAGTGAAAGAGGAGAGGGGAAAAAAGCTGACTTAAAACTCAGCATTCAAAAGACTAAGATCATGGCATCAGGTCCCATCACTTCATGGCAAATAGATGGGAGAACAATGGAAACAGTGACAGATTTTATTTTCTTGGGCTCCAAAATCACTGCAGATAGTGACTGCATCCATGAAATTAAAAGACACTTGCTCTTTGGAAAAAAGCTATGACCAACATAGACAGTATATTAAAAGCAGAGACATTACTTTGCTGACAAAAGTCCATGCAGTCAAAGCTATAGTTTTTTCCAGTAGTCATAAATGGATGTGAGAGTTGGACTATAAAGAAAGCTGAGTGCCAAAGAATTGATGCTTTTGAACTGTGGTGTTGCAGAATACTCTTGAGAGTCCCTTGGATTGCAAGGAGATCAAATCAGTTCATCCTAAAGGAAATTAATCCTGAATATTCATTGGAAGGACTGATGCTGAAGCTGAAACTCCAGCACTTTAGCCACCTGATGAGAAGAAGTGACTCATTGCAAAAGACCCCGATTCTGGGAAAGATTGAAGGCAACAGAAGAAGGGGACAACAGAGTTTGAGATGGCTGGACGGCATCAGCGACTTGATGGACATGAATTTGAGCAAGCTACAGGTGTTGGTGATGGAGAGGGAAGCCTGCCGTGCTGCAGTCCATGGGGTTGCAAAGAGGTGGACACGACTGAACAACTGAACTGAATTGAATTTATGCTCATCAGAGGGAAGACATAAGTGGTGAAACCCATGAGACCCAGGGATTCACTCACTTACACATAAAGGGTAAGATGGGGCTCCTGAAGCACACAGAATGGGGAAGCACGAAAGAAACATGTGCAAGACCCCAGAGCAGGAACAATACTCCTCAGGCAGGACCTGCCATCATGTCCAGATGGACGGAGGACTGTGTCTCCTGCCCACACCTCTGCTATCAGCTCCAACACATAACAAGCTTGGACGACATCCTCCTATCTCTGTTCCTCAAAAAAAGGAAAAAAAAAAAGGAGGGGGACTAAAAAAACCAATACCACTCCTTGGATCCATCAGTGAAGTAAGGTCACAGTGAAAACAGCCACCAAAATCTACCAAAATCTACATGTGTGTGTGCTAAGTCGCTTCAGCTGTGTCCATCTCTGTGTGACCCTATGAACTGCAGCCCTCCAGGCTCCTCTGTTCATGGGATTGGAGAATGGACAAGAATACTGGAATGGGTTGCCATGCTCTCCTTCAGGGGATCTTCTCAACCCAGGGATGGAGCCAGCATCTCCTGAATCTCCTGCATTGCGGCAGGTTCGTCACCATTAGAGACAGATAAATCCAGAGTCACAGTTAGGATCTGCTTCCTTGGAACAGAAGCTCCGAAACACTTGTGGGGGTCGGGGACCCTGAAGGGGCCATTTGATGAACTGCTGGCCATTTATCTGGACTCTATGGAGAATTATTTGGGGGGGGTACTTAGTTTTAGGGTGACCTCACATTTGGTGAAGAATTTGCCTGCAATGAAGGAGACCCCAGTTCAATACCTGGGTTGGGAAGATACACTGGAGTAGGGATAGGCGACCCACTCCAGTATTCTTGGGCTTCCCTGGCAGTTCAGCTGGTGAAGAATCCATCTGTAATGCAGGAGGTGGGAAGATCCCCTGGAGAAGGGAAAGGCTACCCACTCCAGTATTCTGGCCTGGAGAATTCCATGGGCTGTATAGTCCATGGGGTTGCAAAAGAGTCGGACACTACTGAGCAACTTTCACTTTCACTTTGGGCTTCCCAGGTGGCTCAGATGGTAAAGTCTCTGCCTGCAATGCAGGAGACCCAGGTTCAATTCCTGGGTCGGGAAGATCCCTTGGAGAAGGAAATGGCAACCCACCCCAGTACTCTTGTCTGGAAAATTCCATGGACAGAGGAGCCTGGTAGGCTCCAACCCATGGGGTCGCAGAGAGTCGGACACGACTGCACGACTTCACTTTCACTTTTCACTTTCACACTTTCAGGGTTTTTACCTGCAGGAACCCCACTAGGTTCCCCACCAGGAATCCCAGCCTAGAATGACACCCACTGGCCTTGGCAGCGATCCCAAGAAAATCAACCACCTTCAAATATGCTCTGAGCACTTCCATGACAAAGCCTACACCCACTCTCCCTCACCAGGTAGAAAGGATTTCACACACACCACCCCCAGCTGGGGAGCAGTATTTCTCCCACTCCAGACCTCTCTACTTTCCTGAATGACCTGAAGGAAGAGGGAAGGTAAGGAAAGCTTGTGAAGGTCATGGCCCAAGAACAGAGGCACAGTAAGATACTGAAATTTAACTATAGGATTGCAGAACTCTTTCCTTCCCTCTCAGCTACGGTCATATCAACGGGGCTCCCATGGGTTGCAGCCAAGAGGACTATGAGGCGCAGACTTTAAGAAGGTGAATTTAGGAAATCCAAGGTCAAGCAGAAGAGCAAAAATCAGACACAAGAAGATGTGAAATCTGGCACTGAGAACTACAGCAAACAGTACAAACAGCCCAACTCATAAGGAGATTAACATAAACCTCACAGAGAAAGCCTATTCAATTTCTGCCACTCAATACACCTTGTTCAGCTTTCGACAGAAAATTACAAGGCCTAATAAAAGGTGAGAAAGCACAGTCTGAAGAGGAAAGGCAGATGTCAGAACCAGATTCAGACATAACAGAGGTGTAACAAAGATTAGAAGGGGAAATTAAAATAAGTATGATGAATGCGTTAAGGGCTTTCATGGAAAGTCGAGAGCATGCTAGAACAAAGAGACAATGCAACCTAAGAGATGGATACTCTAAGAAAGGATCAAAATAAAACGCTAGAAATTAAAAGCACTACAACGGAAACGAATGGTGCATCCACTGAGGTCAACTGTAGACTGTATACGGACAAGGAATAACAAGCCTGATGACTGGCCAACAGAAAATTTACAGACTGGAAGAGAAAAAATGGATAAAAATAACAGAGCAGAACTTCTGAGAAGTCTGAGACAATTCCAAAAAGATTTGTGTACACATATATGGAATATCAGAGGCAGAGGAAAGACAATATGGAGAAGAGACATTCTAGGTAATAATGACTAAGAATCTTCCTAAATTAATGTCAGATACAACCAATACATTGATATAGTTTGATGAGTATATCTAGTCAAACCACTATATTAATGGCAAATACCTGGCAAAGGAAGCACAGGTATTATCAAAAGTATCAGTCAGTTCAGTTCAGTCGCTCAGTCGTGTCCAACTCTTTGCAACCCCATGAATCACAGCACGCCAGGCCTCCTTGTCCATCACCAGCTCCTGGAGTTCACCCAGACTCACGTCCATCGAGTCAGTGATGCCATCCAGCCATCTCATCCTCGGTCATCCCCTTCTCCTCTTGCCCCCAATCCCTCCCAGCATCAGAGTCTTTTCCAATAAGTCAACTCTTTGCATGAAGTGGCCAAAGTACTGGAGTTTCAGCTTCAGCATCATTTCCTCCAAAGAAATCCCAGAGCTGATCTCCTTCAGAATGGACTGGTTGGATCTCCTTGCAGTCTAAGGGACTCTCCAGAGTCTTCTCCAACACCACAGTTCATATATTAATAAATATATCAACATTTAGACATATTACGTTCAAAGTGTAGAAAACCGAAGATCAAGAGAAAAATCCTGAAAGAAGCCAATGGGGCAAAGAGACAAATTGCCAATAGAGGGACAAGGATAAAATATAATCATCCCTGTCATCAGAACCCATGCATCACAAACTCAGTGAAGTGAAAGACTCTAAGTGCTGGAAGGAAGGGAAGAAAGAAAGCATTCTATGTCCAAGAAATCACCTTCAAAAGTGAAGCAGAAACAGACTGTCAAACAAGACCAAAGAGATTTAATTGCTATATTTGTCCTGAAAGAAATGTTTCTCCTTCATCTCCTCCATTGCAATTGAGCCACCTGGCAATCCCAAAAGCAAGTGTAGACACTGAGAAAAATGGTAGCCACTGCATTTGAAATCAGTCTACATCTGAGAATTTAATGGTGGGACTGGAAGAAAAAATTCATATAACCACTCTCATCTATTTACTCTGACCATACATGTTTTTCATGATCCAGATCTATTATAACATGGCAGGGATCTTCTTATCTGGATAACAGACATTTGTGGGAGGGGAGATAATGATTAAAACTCAAACCACATTATGTAAGTCAACTTCTAGCTCCTCAGAATAAGATCAGTGAAGTCAACCTTGCTGAGAAAATTATTCTTATCTGGTGCACTCTGAAATGGGAGAAGATTTTACACAGTCAGAGGATCCTCCCCCTATAGGGGATGAGACTTCCATCCTCATTTATAAATTTTATAAGTTTATAAAGCTTTAGGGAGGAAGGCCAACACACACAGGAAACTGGGATAAGAAAGAAATCCAAACAAGGATACTGCCTCTTACTGAGATAAAATGCTTAAAAATTGCTCAGAATTCAGAGAAAGAGGACAGACAAGTGAAATTATGAGACCATCAATGTAGTATAAAGACACTAGAGAATGCACATAATTTTTTATAGTAAATTAGAAAACTCAATTTGTAAATGGTAAAATATATGAAAAAAGTAAATTTTTTGAAATTATAAACAAGACCTAAACCTGAAGAACTTCTCATTCTTGCTTTGGTTCAGGTCTCATGCCATAATACAATAGGAAACATCAATTAATTTGGATGAAAATAAACATTTTATTTGAATAAGCAAGTGAAAGAAAGAATTTATCTATAAAGGGAAAAGAAAACCAATTCTCACTCTACTCATCACCAGGAAAGCCTTTGCTCTAGTTTCAATAACCACACTCAACACTGAAGTGTGAAATGAAGTGAAGTCGCTCAGTCGTGTCTGACTCTTTGCGACCCCATGGACTGTAGCCTACCAAGTTCCTCCATACATGGGATTCTCCAGGCAAGAATACTGGAGTAGGTTGCCATTTCCTTGAGCTTAAAAATTAGCAAGCTTACTGGGTTTTGTCTGTAAGAAAGGATTTAGATCAAGTGACACACCACAGCTCCCTGGGAGGTCTCTGCGACCCCCAGTCCAGCCACAGGGTGGGATGAGTTGCCCATCACAGCCATGACTAGGAGGTGTAGACCACTGTTATTTAATGAAACTGGGATCCCTCAGGTTTCACATTCTCTAGCCACAGAGCAGTCCCCTAAATGAAGTGTCCAGCTCTCAATACAGATGTGTGTCACCAATACTATTGATTCATCAATTGCTTATTACTCAATAATCAATCCTGACAATGAGCTACAGGTATTTGATTCTGTGCAGTGGAAGTTTCATTGGATTCTCATATTTTAAAACCTGAATGGAACTTTTTTTCCTTTTAAGTTAGGGAAGGAGGATTGAACCACTACTCAAATCCTCATGTGTCCCTGATCACAGAGAAGAAGCATTTACTTCTTACTCTAAAATTCTGAAAGAAAATAATTAGACAAAGAATTGCCAACCAAATGCCAACAAAACTGAAGCAAGGACTGCAATATTAACATGAGAAAAACAGACTTGAATTTAAAAAGTATTTGTGCAAAAAGGTCACATTTTAAAGAGTGATTAAACATTCACTCTTCAGCAAATGAATATGTGTCATGATTTAATATATGCCAAAGAGAATAATGGCCTTCCTTGGTGGCTCTGTCATAAAGAATCCACCTTCCAGTGTGGGAGGCGTGGATCTGCACCCTGGGTCAGGAAGATCCCCTGGAGAAGCAAATGGCAACCCACTCCAGTATTCTTGCCTGGAGAAGTCTATGGACAAAGGAGTCTGGTGGACTACAGTCCATGGAGTTGCAAAAGAACTGGACACAGCTTAGTGACTAAACAACAAAAGAGTAATACTAAAACAGAAATTGTTCATGATAAGAAGTGAATGATACATTTTTGTTGATAGATATTATTAATGGGACACTTGAACTTATGATCATGCATGAATATGCCAAGCCAAGAATATAGAGGTTTTGAATAATTGCTAAAGTATGCAGTACATATTCATATACCCACTCTCAAAATTTTTCTTATACATAAAAGTTCATCTTCCTCTCATGTACCTTGAAAAATTTACAGAATTTCTGGCTGTTAGATTTCCAAAGTACAGACCAGAGAGATAACCATGAAAACTATTGTTCCCACACTCACTATGTTGTTTAGTTGCTAAGTCATGTCCGACTCTTTTGAGACCCCATGGACTGTAGCCCACCAGGCTCCTCTGTCCCTGGGATTTCCCAGGCAAGAATACTGGAGTGGGTTGCCACTTCCTTCTCCACACTCTCTATGAGAGCAGTGTAAATTAAGTACTCAGAACTGAGCAGGTGAATAAAAATAACATCCAAAACAGAAGAGATGAGCACGGTAGGTTAAGAAGGCTAATGTATAGGAATATGAGTTCTGGAAAGAAAAAGAAGGAAAGAAGAATTTCAATTATTAATACTATTATTCTGAAAGTAGTAGAAGAGAATTTTCCCAAGTTGTACTAAAAACAATATAGAATATCAGAAATCATAACTGGTATTAGAATAGTGCTACCGAAGATAACAACTTTCAAGTATACTGAATAATATGCAATAACAACAGTTTAACAGTATTAGCACTCAAGACATGAGGAGCCAAGTTCCCAAAGAAAAGAAACATATAGCTAATTGTATTCTTCGGTTTCAAAGATGTTGCTCCCCTCAGAAATGTGCTGATTTTCATGGGACACGGACACAGGAAGGAAAGAGAGGGAGGCCTAGAACTTGCTTGTGGCAACCTCACTGGGCTGAAGAGAAAATGCACTGGATTTCATGGATACCAACACAAGGCCTAGAGAACAAATATTCTGGGGAAATAAAGGTAAAATCTTATATTCTGTGTTCAATTTTCTTTCCCATCACTTGCCAACTCATGATTTACAGAAGAGGAGGACAGTCTATGAATAACCAAGAAATAGGTTAAGGCTCACACACCAAAAGCAAGTTTTATCAACCTTCATGGACTGGGGAAAGAAAGTGTGGATCTAGTAAATATTCTAAAATGTCAGTTTGACATGGCTGTGTCAAAGGACTTGGTCATACTGGAGATGGGTAAGACTCACCTGGATCAAGGAACCTAACATGTACACCAACTGCTTTTCTAAAAAAAGTATTTTCTGAAGAAAGATAACCATTATCCAAATATCTAATTTTTTCATATGCAATATCCAATATTCAATTAAAAATTACTGGACATGCAAAGATATAGGACAACATACCTGAAAAACCAAACAATGAACAGAGAGTAGAAACAGACACACACACTATCCAGGTGTTGGAAATAATAGACAAATAACTAAAATAAATGTGATTAATCCATTCAGTAAATAGGTGAAAAGATTAGAAAACTTCACCAGATGACTTCAATATTTTTTTAAAGGATATTCTAGAACCAAATATTAGTCCAGGTTAAAAAAAAAAAAAGGATTCCAAGTGCTTTTAACACTAACAATTATAGATTTTGTTTTATGAACTTCTGATACCATAGCAACCATCAAGAGACAGCCGAAAGAGGACTCATGTGACCCTCCAACATTCTTCAAAATTTCAGTCAAAATTCTAGAAGAATGATATTAAATAGAGTTCAGTATGTGTAATAGTAATTAACTCTCTCCATGAATTCAAGAAAGCTCAATATTTAACATGATGTTAGACTAACTTCAGTTCAGTTCAGTTCAGTTCAGTCACTCAGTCATGTCCGACTCTTTGCGACCCCATGAATCGCAGCACACCAGGCCTCCCTGTACATCACCAACTCCCGGTGTTCACTCAGACTCACGTCCATCAAGTCAGTGATGCCATCCAGCCATCTCATCCTGGGTTGTCCCCTTCTCCTCCTGCCCCCAATCCCTCCCAGCATCAGAGTCTTTTCCAGTGAGTCAACTCTTTGCATGAGGTAGCCAAAGTACTGGAGTTTCAGCTTCAGCATCATTCCTTCCAAAGAAATCCCAGGATTGATCTCCTTCAGAATGGACTGGTTGGATCTCCTTGCAGTCCAAGGGACTCTCAAGAGTCTTCTCCAACATCGAGACTAACTTCACATGTTTCTTTTTTAATCTTACTCTCTCCAGTGTTATTTCTAACCTTCGGGGGTGGGGGTGGGGGTCACATGTAATCCTCCCAAGCATTTGCTTTTACTATTTTGATGTGTAAAACCTTTTGTAATTTTCTCTAAAATGTTTCAAAATTTCTCCAAATTGGAAAATCAAAGTCTCCCCATGGACAAATAGTTGAGATGGAAAAATGACTAGTTTCGAAACAACAGAAAATAATACAAAAAGCATGTCAGCTGCATTTTAAGGGCGAGAAACCTCTCCAAAGTACTGTGCCCAGGGCCCTTCATTCTCAGGATCACTAGAAATTTTCACTCTGTTAGAAACTGGAGAAACTATGAGATATCAGAAACACAGCCATTTAATATCAGATCCTATAGCTTACTTCAGTCTTGTGAAATAATTTTAATGAAAAAAAATTAGTAGAAATTGCTGAAAAGGGAGAGACTGAGAACCCGTCAAAAGTATGAAAATTTGTATTTCCCCAAATATACTTTGGGGAACACAAGCCATCAGCCATCTGAAACGTGGTGTCACCTTGTTTTGAGAACAAGCCACTGCAAAGTAATCAAAGTTCAACTTCTTGATACTGACTACAGGAATTAAAATTGATCTCCTTGTTTGCAAATAAATTATCTGTTAATAGCTATGAAACTGTATGCACATAACCTGAAAGCCTTGAAATCCAAAGAAATAAGTCTCTTCAACAGAATAAGGGCAAATAAAGTTAGCTTCCCAGGTGGCACTAGAATTCGCCCGGCAATGCAGAAGACATAAGAGACATGGGTTCCCTCCCTGGGTTGGGAGGATCCCTTGGAGGTGGGCAAGTTTTCTTGCCCAGAGAATCCCATGGACAGAGGAGCCTGGAGGACTATGGTCCATAGGGTCACAGAGTTGGACATGACTGAAGTGGCTTAACATCCACACACACAAAGCAGTGCTCTCGTATGAGAAATAACTGGCTACTTCTAGAAGAGTAACTACTTAAACTCCCAGGAGATATATGAGTTGTTTTGATCTCCAGATCTGATTTTCCTCATTAATTAATCAGTCCTCAAGGGATTTTGAAATAAGATANCAATTAGTGTCACTATTAAATAATAAACCTGGTAATCCAAGCTGTTTTTAAGATTTAAGTAAATGGGAAGAAAATCATTATTTTATCTATTAGTAGACCATCAGTAAATACTTAAGAATAACCCAAGATTTTTGATTGTTTTTGTCAACTCTATTTTGAAGGGATTAACAGATTATTATTTCCAACATAATGTTTTATGTTAGGAATCCTCAACCTAGATGAAAATAAAATCCAGAAGTTGTTACTGTGAACTAATTTCCATAAGGGGAACCTTGCTAATAAACAGATATAAATTATCTGAGATTAACACAAATGATGTTTTTAAAAAATTATGCCAAATGATTTCTCACCTAACTGCTAAACAAATTTGTTTCTATAAGAAAATTAAAAAAATTCTGTGGATTTCTTAAAAAATATTGGGAAGCATGTATCTCAAGAAGTGACATGGTAGGTACTGAAGGTAAGATGGTAATTTTGGTTTTCTTAAAGTAAAAAGATAAATCCACTAGACACAAACAGAAGAGATTCTCAGAAATCATGCATGACTTGGTATAGCCCCCCAAATCAAGCACAGAGACAATACCTTTTGGCACATTTGGATTTTGGCAAAACCACACATAAAAGACCATATTGGGTCTTATCTATGAGATTGCAATGTGACTTTGCTTAATTTCTCTGTGGAGACTGTGTCATTACCACTGAATTCAGAAGTCAAGACACACATAGACTGTTTTGATCGATAATATTATGTATTGTTGCAGTAAAATTTTTATGGCTAAACCTTCATGATTTCTCCTTCTTATTTTGGGGCTTCCCTGGTAGCTCAGCTGGGAAAGAATCCACCTGCAATGCAGGGGACCCTGGTTCGATTCCTGGGTTAGGAAAATCCCCTGGAAAAAGGGATAGGCTACCCATTCCAGTATTCTTGGGCTTCCCTGGTAGCTCAGCTGGAAAAGAATCTGCCTGAAATGCAGGAGACCTAGGTTCAATTCCTGGGTGGGAAACTCCCCTGGAGGAGAGTGTGGCAACCTGGTATAGAATTCTTGCTTGGAGCATCCCCATGGACAAAGGAGCCTGTCAGGCTACAGTCCACAGAGTTGCAATGGGAATAAATATCTTGTGCAGGCTGAGCTAACCACACTTGGAATTTACTTGCAGGTATGTTAAAGAATATGTAAAGGAAATAAGGATAAAGAACAGCAAGTGTAATGTTTTAAATGAAAAAATGCTTCTGATTTTTATACATATAAAACTATAGGATTTTTTCACTTAAAACTTTTGAGAAAAGTTGCAAAATTGTTGGCTTCTTCTTACTGACAGAGAATTGTCTTCTGAAAATCTGAAGTAGAACATGATAATTGACATCCTTATTTATCCTTTAAAACACAGAGATACATAGACATACACACTGAACTTTAGCAGTAAAGTTGCCTCTTGTGAAAGATAAAGACCAATCCCCAATGGGTAGTGGCCTTGGGTCTTGAACTTAAGATATCTGGCTTCAAACTTCTCATTCTAATTATTATATTTTTAAAATAGAATTGTTTTCTATATTTCTTCTTTGGATTGCTCATTGGTGGGGTTCAGAAACACAACTGAGTTTTGCACATTGATCTTGTACCCTGAAACTTTGCAGAATCTATTAGCTCTTTAGCTTGTTTTGTGCTGCAGATTCTTGTATACTGCAGATTTGGAGTTTTGCTATATATATTTTTTTTTCCAAATCGGTTGCTACTGATTTAATTTAGAATACCCAAGGCCTTAAAATATATTCTGTATTTTTAAATGCTAACTACAATTTACTATTCTATTTCTTGGGTTGCCTGGCTTAGTGTATTCATCTATTAAAAAAGAAATGACCTAAAAATTAAAATCTTTAGTAACACTTTCCAGTATCAAAGAAATGTGTTAAAAGGTAAAAATACTACCATCAAGACCAGAAATTAAAAAAATAAAAATGATGAGAATTACAGTGCATGTGAAAATGAGAAGCTAATGAGAAAATTTAGACAGAAACCTCACAGTGTTGTATTTATTCAATGACTTTCTTCTCTTTGCAAGTCTCTCATAATTATATGCAACTTCAGTGAAATATCAGATGTATTATGGTCCTGTACCGTTCCTAGGAAGAAAACCGGCTTTTTCTTTTTTTCCCTTACTTGCAGCTAGTGTTGGGTGGTGATAAAAAAAAAAGAGATAAAGAAATCACCTGGAAGTACATGCTTGAAGGTAAACCCAGGATGTCAAGGGTTAAAAAGAAAAGAAAAAAAGCAGGATTGGGGAGAGGGGAGAAAATAGATGACAAAATTTAAACACAGAGTAACTGAACAGTATCAAAGGACACTACAGAAAATAGTGCCTTAAAATACATTTCACCCTGAACAACACAGGCTTGAGCTGGCTGGTTCACTTACACACAATCTTTTCAGTAGTAAACACAACAATGCTATACAATCCATACTTGGTTGAATTCACTGATGCCGAGGAATTGTAAATACTAAGGAACCACGGGTAGGAAGAACCAAGTACAATTATATAGGGAGTTTCAACTGCACAGAGGGTCCGCCTGCCTAACCCCCGTATTGCTCAAGGGTCCACTGTAGTCTGAAAATGGAACAGTTCAGCAAATAGGCTGTCACAGTAGATGAAACGAAATGCTTGAAGTGGCAACATCAGCAGGAACATAGAAATTTTAAGTACTGTTAATTTTCATTTTTGTTTCCCTCCATTTTCTTTATTATGTATTTGCTTCACTGGAATTTCCAGGGAAATCTTAATAAATCACATACAGAAAAATGAGTTTGCCTCTGGAACAACAATAAGTTGATGTCATTGTTGTTATCTGGTTAACATTATGTCCCTTGTACTGCTGTCTTTCAATTTCTTGTATGAAAATGATATCTCTTTAGTCTTATCAGCAGCATATAGAGATTTCACTTTAAACAAGAAACGTAAATATTCTTAACAACAATGGTTTGTTGACTTTACTATTAGTATCAGTATTTTTAGGTTCCCAAAAGATGATATGGAGAATACCACTTTTTCCAGACCAGCTTTTTAAATAGATCAATGGTATCTATTCCTGCCTTAATGGAAAAGTTCTATATCTGTAAAGTTAAAAGTTGTAGTGATGATGTTCATCTGCTGACATTTATTTTTCTTGCATGAAGCAGTCATTGTAAAATCTTTGAGGCCATCTTTTAAATACCCCCTTTATCCTAAGCACCTAACACTAGCTTGATATACAGTAGGTGCTCAATACAATACAGCAGGTGCTAACCAGGGGTTTCCCTGGTGGCTCAAGCAGTAAAGAGTCTGCCTGCAGTGTGGGAGACCCAGGTTCGATCCATGGGTCAGGAAGATCCCCTGGAGAAGGAAATGACAACCTACTCCAATATTCTTGCCTGGAAAAATCCCACAAATGGAGGAGACTGGTAGGCTATAGTCCATAGGGTTGCAAAGAGTCAGACAAGACTGAGCCACTTCACTTTCTTTTCTTATCCTCAGCACCCAACACTAGCTTGGTATACAGAAGGTGTTCAAAACATAAGAATTGCGACATAAGTGAGAATTAGTGCTTCATCAAACTTGGCTATTTTAGATAAAGTAGGTGGATAGACGGACAGACAGACAGATGGATGGACAGATGGATAGATGGGTGGATGGATAGATAGATAAATTAGGTGGATAGATAGACTGACAGATAAGTGGATGGATAGAAAGAATCACAACATTATGTTCATTTTCTACTACTGTGGAAATCACAACTATTTCTCCCTCAAAAATAATTTTCATTATAATATTTAGTAGAACCTACAGAATATTATTCCAATCCAGAAATCTCTGCAATTTTTGTATCAAGAGACATGATACATGGGAAAGTCACATCCTCCATAAGTATCCAGTGTAAAGCTTTACAAGTCCATATCGATATCTCAAACTCTGCATCTGGACTTAGGCCATGGGACATATTCCACAAGGTCCACCCTGTTGTCCAAAGTCACATCCTCTGAAGAGAGGAAGACAGTCCTCATAGTAGGGAGAGGTTCTTGCTGTCTGGTCATTTTTCATGCAGTGAGAGTGGTGTTTGCTCAGTTTTCTGGTTAGTACAGTTTGGATCTTTGAACTGTGGTGTTAGAGAAGATGCTTTAGAGTCCCTTGGACTGCAAGGAGATCAAACCAGTCCATCCTAAGGGAAATTAATCCTGAATATTCACCAGAAAGACTGATGCTGGAGCTGAAGCTCCAATACTTTGGCCACCTGATGCAAAGAGCTGACTCATTAAGACCTTTAAGCTGAGAAAGATTGGAGGCAGGAGGAGAAGGGAATGACAGAAAATGAGATGGTTGGATGACATCACCGAGTAAATGGACATGAGTTTGAGCAGACTCCAGGAGATGGTGAAGGACAGGGCAGCCTGGTATGCTGTAGTCCATGGGACTGCAAAGAGTCAGACATACTGAGCAACTGAACAACAATAACATGGTTTGGGCCATCTTAAAATAACAAAAGAAAGCAAGATAAATGGAACAGGTGGGGATAAGGAAGTCATTGTGGTCCTGTTAGTCCAAATGCAGCAGAGTTTAGTTCAGTTCAGTCGCTCAGTCATATCCAAATCTTTGTGACATCATGGACTGCAGTACACCAGGCTTCCCTGTCCATCACCAACTCACGGAGCCTGCTCAAACTCATGTCCATCGAGTCAGTGATGCCATCCAGCCATCTCATCCTGGGTTGTCCCCTTCTCCTCCTGCCCCCAATCCCTCCCAGCATCAGAGTCTTTTCCAGAGAGTCAGTTCTTCGCATCAGGTGGCCAAAGGATTGGAGTTTCAGCTTCAGCATCAGTCCTTCCAATGAACACCCAGGACTGATCTCCTTTAGGATGGACTGGTTGGATCTCCTTAAAGTCTGGGACTCTCAAGAGACTTCTCCAACACCACAGTTCAAAAGCATAAATTCTTCAGTGCTCAGCTTTCTTTATGGCCACTCACATCTATACATGACTACTAGAAAAACCATAGCTTTGACTGGATGGATCTTTGTCAGCAAAGTAATGTCTCTGCTTTTTAATATGCTGTCTAGGTTTGTCATAGCTTTTCTTCCAAGGAGCAAGTGTCTTTTAATTTTATGGCCTCTGTCTCCATCTGTGGTGATTTTGGAGCCCAAAAAAATAAAGTTTGCCACTGTTTCCAATGTTTCCCCATCTATTTGCCACAAACTGATGGGACTGGATGCGTGATCTTAGTACTCTGAATGTTGAGTTTTAAGCCAGCCTTTTCACTCTCCTCTGTCACTTTCATCATGAGACTACTCAGTTTCTCTTCACTTTCTGCCATAAGGGTGGTGTCATCTGCATATCTGAGGTTACTGATATTTCTCCCAGCAATCTTGATTTCAGCTTGTGCTTCATCCAGCCCAGTATTTCACACAATGTACTCTGCAATGCATATACGTTAAATGTAAGTTATATAAACAAGGTGACAATATACAGCCTTGACATACTCCTTTCCCAGTTTGGAAAGAGTGTGTTGTTTCATGTCCATTTCTAACTGTTGCTTCTTGACCTGCATACAGATTTCTCAGGAGACAGGTCAGATGGTCTGGTATTCCCATCTCTTGAAGAATTTTCCAGTTTGTTGTGATCTGCACAGTAAAAGGCTTTGGCATAGTGAACTAAGCAGAAGTAGATGTTTTTCTGGAACTCTCTTGCTTTATCAATGATCCAGTTGGTAGTTTGATCTCTTGTTTCTCTGCCTTTTCTAAATCCAACTTGGACATCTGGAAGTTCACAGTCCACATACTGTTGAAGCCTGTATTGGAGAATTTTGAGCATTACTTTGTGAGTGTGTGAGATGAGTGCTAGTGTATGGTAGTTAGAGATTCTTTGGCATTACCTTTCTTTGGGATTGGAATGAAAACTGACCTTTTCCAGTGGCCACTGCTGAGTTTTCCAAATTTGTTGGCATATTGAGTGCAGCACTTTTACAGCATCAACTTTTAGTATTTGAAATAGCTCAACTGGAACTCCATCACCTTCACTAGCTTTGTTTGTAGTGATGCTTCCTAAGGCCCACTTGACTTTGGACTCCAGGATATCTGGCCCTAGGTGAGTGTTCACCAATCATGGTAATCTGGGTCATGAGGATCATTTTTGTGTAGTTCTTCTGTGTATTTTTGCCACTTTTTCTTAATATCTTCTGCTTCTCTTAGGTCCGTATCATTTCTGTCCTTTATTGTGCCCATATATACCAGGACCCAGAGGCCCCACAGAGACTGAGGCAGTCTAGCCCTGAGTGTTTAAGTGTCTCCTGTGGAGAAATGGGTCAGCAGTGGCCTCCCACGGGGACAGGGGCTCTGACTGCAGCATACCTGGGTTTCGCAGCATGTGCCTAAGCCCTCTTGGGGGAGGTCGCCATTAGCCCCAGCATAGCTCTGCAGAGTAGATGAGAACCCCCAGGGAATCTGACTCTGGAGGCCAGTGGGACTGGATTAGAGAACTTCCACATGACTGGGGAAACAGACTCTTGCAGGGCACAAAAAAAAACCTTGTGCACACCAGGAGTCATGAGAAAGGAGCAGTGTCCCCACCAGAGAACGAGTCAGACTTGGCTATGAGTGTCCAGGAGACTCAGGCGGAGGCGTCAGCCGGCAGCTTAACCTCAGGCCAAACAAACGGAGGGAACACAGCCCCACCCATCAACAGAAAATGCAGCATGAGTCAGAGCAAATAGTCAATCATTCCTACTTATTAGAAGTTCTAAAGCTTGCCCAGGTCTTACTTTCTTCTCCACTGAGCACATGGGAGGGTTGATAGTCTCCCTTCTTGTTCCACGAGTCATTGAGCAGTGTCAGGAGACCAGTTCTGTATGATGGGTTTGGGATAGAATTGATACATTTGTGCTACAATCTCTCCTGTCCCCTTGAGTGAAAGACCTTGCATCCTGTCCCCTTGAGTGAAAGACCTTGCATCCTAGTGTTGAAATAGGAGAGACCCTAAAATTCTATATCCAACAAGAAAATCTTATCTCAATTTGCATGCCTCTGACATGAATTAGGAAGAAAAAGTGAGAAATAAACCTTTGTTTTATAAGCCCCTCAGATTTCAGGGTTATTCTTTTATTTATTTTTCTTTATTTATCTTATTGCACTGGGTCTTAGTTGCAGCATACTGGATCTTTAGTTGCGGCAGGCAGAATCTTCCATCTTAGTTGTGGCATGTGGGATCTAGTTCCCTGACCAGGGATGGAATTTGCACCCCCTGCATTGGGAGTACAGAGTATTAGCCACTGGCCCACCAGGGAAGTCCTTGGGGTTATTATTGTTTCCATAGCAAAATAAAGGCTACATGAGCTCATCTTAAACCACTAGAATATTGTAAAGTCATTAGCCTCCAATTAAAATAAATTAATTAATTTAAAAATCCATGTTTCATTTAAGCTTTTGTGTACTTCATGTAATTGTCAATTACATATCTTTGTATTCTTAAAAACAAAACTATAGCTCATCCTAGCCTGGCTTATTTAGAAATACACAGGACCATATTGAAAGTTGGGGATTGCGGCTTTAAGGATTACTGTGCTCTGTCAAACTGATCTTATTCGATTCATGGAAAAGACTAGAGTTGCTTAGTATCATATTCATGTTTGTTGCACCTGAGTGGCGTGTCTGCGTTTTGTACGGCTTGAGATTTTCATGAATAAATTTTTTTCTCATTCTTTGTAAATGTAAAAAAAAATAAAAATAAAAATCCACCTACTTACTTTCGACAAGAGATTAAAAAAACTGATAATAATAAACACAACATGAGAAAGTAAAGGACATTATGGTGAGCTTTAGAGAAATCACAGCTATCTAAATTCCAAGGAAAGCAGTGATGCTGTGACCCGGGGCAGCCCTGAGAAATCCTTAAGAGCTGAGATAGCCATCGCTGTTGACAGGTTTCTTGGGTGGTGTTTTTCCCTCTTCTGATGTGGAGACAGGCAGGCTGGGGCAAATGTTTTCTATCTTGACTGTCACACATTGACTTCTGCTTCCTTTGGGATCATCCAATCTGACATCTATAAACATGAACATAGTAATTTCAAATTTACTCATTTTTGCCTCTTGGCTTTCACTGTGACAGAATATGGGCAACAGTGAGGGAAAGTCAAGGACAAAGACCTGTGAGTATGCCTCTTTCAATCAATACCAACAAGACACAAGGAAGGGATTTAGAAAGGCAAAATGTGTATTAAATATAGAAAAGAGCTGGATGATATTTATGTAAAGGCTTACAAAATGACTCTATGCCAACTATGATGACTGTAGACGTCAATATTTACATGTACAATTTAAGGAGACTGGAGAAAATTGTGTTTGCTTCTATAAATTGAACTCTTACATAATTTCCTTTCAATTATTTTTCATGTGTATTTATATATTGAAATATTTTTAAATAATCCTATGGGATTTAATCAAAACTATTACCATACCAG
>SJYQ01000616.1:1058296-1070503 GCA_006410935.1 Redunca redunca | reverse complement strand
GGTTGATTTCTTATATATTATTTTAGATTTATTTTTCATAACTTTTGGAGAACAAGTTGAATTAGCATTTATTAAACTAATAAACAATTTAAGAACTCTCCACTTCTAGAAAATGCTATAATATGAATGAATTTATATACAGACAGGCTTGTTAGAAATGAAAATATAAAATTGGGCAAAGTCTAAATATAGCAAATATATTGTGACTCATTTCAGAGATGTCAGTTTTTATCAAGCAGAGATGGTCACAGAGGAAAAAAACAAAAACAAAAATGGAGACTCATGACTGGCAAGAGAAGGAAAACATAAAATTACACCAACACTAAAAATAGTAATAAACTTATTTATTTGAAAATGTCAGTTTTTATCTAGCTGAATTGTTCATGAAAAGAAAATTACAATTTCTTGAGTAGATTCTTCTTCAAAAACAACTCTGTGCTTGCTGAATGTATACCAAGTTAAATAATGTAAACAGAATGCTTCCTTTTTAGCACAATTTCCCATCACTGTTTCTATTATATAACCAGATCTTTTGAAAATTAGAATTTGATCAAGTCATCCTAAGTTGTGCAATATAAAATAAAATATCAGGGAAAAAAAAAAAGGCCTCACATTTTCTGGTTACCATTAAACAATAAAAACACTAATGAAACCAGACTGTGAAAATATTTTTTAAACAAAGAGACAATAAAATAACTGAGTTTATGTCTAAAAGTTCTATGTTGGACTTGTGGCACCATCTCCTGATATTCAAGGTTGGTTCTGAAATTGTATTGAAATAAACTTTTTAAAAAATCCTACTTTTCTCATGTTTGTGGTCAAAACTGAAGAACTTCTTGGTACTGGAGTCAAGAGAAAGGTATTCTGTGCCTAACCTTCCTGTCCTTTCCTGGAGACAGTCCAGAGTTCAAAAGGAAACTCTGACAGGGAAAATGGCAGGGTGCATACTACATTTTGGGGGCTTCCCAGCTGGCACTAGTGGTAAAGGACCTGCCTGCCAATGCAGGAGATCTAAGAGACGTGGGTTTGATCCCTGGGTCGGAAAGATCCCCTGGAGGAGGGCATGGCAACCCACTCCAGTATTCTTGCCAGGAGCATCCCATGGACATAGGAGCCTGGTGGGCTACAGTCCATGGGGTCACAAAGAGTCAGACAGGACTGAAGCTACTTAGTATGCTATATTGTTTAAAGTTAAGGGTGAAAGCAAGACTGGTCTTACTATATTTGTGATATATTCAGATATTTACCATATACATGTAACTAATGAAGTCAGAAAGCATAATAACTAGAAAGTGGTTATAATATTTTCAATGATTATCATAGTATTTTCCAACACTATTAACTTTCTACTTTAAAGAAATTATAGGGACATTTGTTTTTAGCAGTATAAAAGTATATAATGGTCAAAAAGTTTAACTCTTGAAACATGAGTTAAGTCAACAAATGTGCTTTTAAATAAATAATTAAACTCAAAAGAAATTTAAAAAAACCCTTACGGTCTAAAAATGGAAACAGAGATGGGATATCAGTGTGCTGGACCAAAGCTGCTGTTAGAAGGGCCATGAGGAAGGGCTTTGCTGAAGCTACTGGCCGAGACTCAGGACAGAATGCTCAGGCCATGGATTGGGGGCAAGATGTGGGCCCATCCATGTTCCAGATCTTGAATTTCACAGAAATTCGGACCTGAAGGAACTCTATGCCAGGAGAAGACTTGGAAGACAGAGAAGGATACCCAGTAACCAGAAGGTGTGAGAGATATGCTGCCTTGGTCCAGAAACATTAGAAAAAATTTTTTTAAATATTTAAAAAATCTTGCTCTCACATGGGTCTTTGGGTACAGTGTGTACTGGAGTATGGTCTGGAAAAATCTTTTTCTGAGAAAATAACACAGAATGTAACTGTTCAGGCTGGGTAGCTTTTCATACGTGTGTGCGCAATCACTCTTTGCGACCCTATGGACTGTAGCCCACCAGGCTCCTCTGTCCATGGGATTTCCCAGGCAAGAATACTGGCGTGGGTGGCCATTTCCTCCTCCAGTTGGATCTCGTAGGGGTCCAGCTCAAGTCTCCTGCATCCCCTGCACTGGCAGGCAGGTTCTTTACCACTGTGCCACCTGGGAAGTCCTCTGGAAGTTGTCCATAGGGAATCTCATCCATAGGGAACACTCAGGATTTTCACAGATAAATGGTACCAAATATTAGTTAACAATGAAAGCTGATAAAGCACAACAGGAAACAAATTACCATATGTGAGAATTAGCAGAAATTGTTTACAAAAAAATAAAATGAGATATTCATAATAATCCAAATATTAGCATTAGGGGGAATCAGAATCTAAGAAGAGAACCGGTGCCTTAGTTTTCTCATTTCTAAAAGTTCTAATGAGCCTCTGTCCTCAACACATCTTTTTTCAGGTTTTGAAAGGACCTTGTTCCTTTCTCAAATAGTATTTCTCAATTTTTTTCTTATCTACCATGTAGTCATTAAAATTAAAAACATAAGGAATGTGTGAAGAAAAGTTTAGATAAATGCTAAATAGGAAAAGTAATTTACCAAAGATAATTTTGAAGAATGTACTCAGGGTGCAGTACAGAAGGTAGAGATGAAATTTAAAAAAAAAAAAAAGTTATTGCAGGAGGTGGATTAAAGAATAAAAGGATCTAAGATACAATTTATTAGAGTGGCAGTACAATGTACTGAGAAAATCTTAGGAGTGATGGAAACGTAAATTTAAAAGGATAACACAACATAAGCAGGGTAATTTTTTAAAGCATAGATACAGTTATAATACAATACATTAAACCAAGCAAGAATTTAAAATCTACTAAAGGATTAAAAAATATAATCTAGACAAGAATTGACAGGGTTTCCACTTCTGCATTTAAGGAGCTTAGAAGTCACCATTCCAACCTAATAAGTAAAAAGCTGAACAGACTGAAAAATCAACAGCTCTGCTTGTATCTACAAAAGGGAGGAAGGCACAGGACAAACCACTGCTCCCAAAATTGGAGAGACAGACGAGAAAACACAGTCATGACTTTAAATGTAAATAGTTCCAGCTGAATATACCTACAGTCCTTGCTTCAGAGAACTGCCAACAAATAAAGTTCTTACAAATGTCACCTCCCAATGAAAACACACACACACACACACACACACACACACACAAACAAGTCATCAGGATTAGAAATCGAGTCAGTCTTAACTGGGCTGCCCTCAGATGGTAAAGAATCTGCCTGCAATACATGAGACCCAAGTTTCATCCTTGGGTTGGGAAGATCCCCTGAAGAAAGGAATGGCTACCCACTTCAGTATTCTTGCCTGGAGAATTCCATGGACAGAGTTACATCCACATGCCTCAAATTCCAATCAAAGGATGATGCACATAAATTATAAAGCAACTCTTCTGAGCATGTTTTACGTATATCATCCATTGTTTGGGAGTTGGGACATCTGGATATAGTCTGTGTATGTGCAGTGGGGAAGCTAACAGTGGCAGTCAGGCAGACAGGTCAGCGTTACCAAGTCCTCTCCAACACTCAACATGATCCAGCTTTGCGGTTTCCGCCAGGTCAGAGGATAGAGAGCGAGAGTACTTCTGTTGTTTAACTTTGCTCTAGGAAGTGAAAGTGAAGTTACTCAGTCGTGTTCAACACTTTGCAACCCCATGGATTGTAGCCAACCAGGCTCCTCGGTCCATGGGATTTTCCAGGCAAGAGTACTGGGGGGGGCGGGGGGTGGGGGTTGCTATTTCCTTTTCCAGGAGATCTTCCTGACCCAGGGATGGAACCCCGGGCCTCCTGCATTGTAGGCAGATGCTTTTACTGTCTGAACCACCAGGGAATTTTGCTCTAACCACATAACAAACAATTTTGAGTTTCATTACTATGCTTTTCTCTATTTGGGTAAATTACTTGTTGACATCCTTTTCTCACCTTTTTTTCCTGTTGTGCTATTTTCTTCTTCATGCTCATTTGAAGATCATTTTAATGTGTATTACTTTGTACATATATTAGTCACTTGTCAGTGTTAGATATTAAAAGTATCATTCATGAATACATCTCCACTATGGAATACTGTAGGTACACACTAAGCTTTGCTAATGGAATAACAAATGAATGATTTGTACACGCTAGATACTCAATACGTTTGCTGAACTCAACTGAACCCAAAGGATGAACAGGCACAGACATTCTGGGCTGTTTTCCATCTGAATCAAATTTAAATACAGAGTCGATGATCTTCTCCTCTGTTCATAAGTCTGAGACAGATCGTTTCCTCACCAAGTTATACAACATTGAGAATTATACACTTCAAAGATGTGATTAAAATATTTTCCTAGTTTTTATAAATAACGACCAATTTATCACAGAAACGTTTACGAAATGTCATAATATTCATGTCTAGCAGTCTGATATTAGACAGTTTTCTGATTTTCGGGTCTCTGATCTGCAAAGTGAAAATAACATTAATAGACACCTCAACAGGTATACAGATCATGAAATAAAACCATAATATGTGAACTGCCTATTACTGTGCTTGACACAAAATAACTACTGAAAAATGTCGCACCCACTTTCCCCTTCCATGTAACAGGCAAACACTTCTGTCCTTAGCTTAGTGTATAGGTGTCTGAATTTAACTGTGTAGTAAGAGGCATGACTTCTTAACATTCCAACTCTAAATGGGAATTGAATGTGTTAACAGAGTTTTTTTGGGGGGAGGGGTATGATGCAAAAGGATCTGTACTCCAATCTATGGAGGCTCCTTTTTTCAATTATCAAAGTTGTGCTTGGTTTCTTGGAGTCTTAAAACCAAAAATCTTGGAAAAGTTCTTATCTCATCCAATTACCTCCTTTTTATCATCACATAAATCTCAGTGACAATGGAAATTCATGACAAGCACAGTGCAGAAATTCATCCAAAATATTTTCCATGAGAGACCTGGGCCTCAAATCCTCCCGTAGGTTGNGGTTGACAGAATACACAATAATGCACACATGCACACAGAAATAAACGCAGCCATCATTTTTGATTATTAGGAAGAGACTACGCAGAGCATAGCTCCATTTTTATTAGCTGACTTTTGTACTTTTTTGTTCCTGGTGATTAGTTGCCCCTTCCTGTGGGACTCAGCTATAGAGAATAATTGAAGATTATATTTGGGTTCATATCCCAACTCTGTTGGTGCTAAGTATGTGACTTAGGCGAATTATTTTGCTCCTCTAATAATTTCTAGAGTCTTGTTAATTCGGTGAAATAATGCAACCTGCTTTGCTCAGAACAAATAATACTTGGCAATACAGTTGTGTAGTTCTGCTGCTAAGTCACTTCAGTCATGTCCGATTCTGTGTGACCCCAGCGCCAGATTCAAGTTATCTGAAAGTGAAAATAAAATACTAGTACTCTTAAGAAACACATGACATCATCAAAAATCTCTTATTTGCAATGTGAAGAATATAAACAAAATTAAACAACATAGGAAGAGGAAAATCTAATCAATATTCAGAGATGGCACCAAGATAATTCAGGCTTCCCAGGTGGCGCTAGTGGTAAAGAACCCGCCTGCCAATCCAGGAGACCCAAGAGACACCGGTTCAATCCCTGGGTCAGGAAGATCCCCTGGAGGAGGGCATGGCAACCAACTGCAGTATTCTTGCCTGGAGAATCCCCACAGACAGAGGAGCCTGGCGGGCTGCAGTCCATAGGGTCTCAAAGAGTTGGACACGACTGAAGCAACTTACCACGCATGCATGCATGCTTTATATAAAGTGCAAGTATATTAGACATTTTCCTCTAACTTGACTATAAATTCATTGAGAACAGAGGCTATAAATTTGGGACAGTTTATCTTCCATAAATTAAATAAAACTGGATTTTGATTAGAGGCTCACACAATTATTTCATGATACAAAAGGATTTGACTGCATATTTTCATCAAATATTTATCTGGTCCTTCCATTTTCCATGCGTTGTGCCAGGCACTGTGTTGTATAAATGAGATGGGGATGGTATCTGTGTACTGGCCCCTAGGTTACATATTTCTTCACACCAGGATAAGATACCTTAGCTCAAAAACCTGCTTGCACCAAGCTTAAATTTTTTGCATACTTTGAAGAACTGCGCCGGCGTCTGCTAGACATAGATAAGAAAAACACTGCTGTCATTCAGAGCTCTGACCAGAGGGTTCACCATGATGCTGGGTGACATCACCTGGGCACCTAAGGCCCTGCCTAGCCCCTCTTCTCCAGGAGTTCCCAAGCTCTCCTCCCCTCTGGACAGTGGCCTCTGGACAGTCTCATGCAGTGAGGGACACCCCTCTCCTGTGAAGCAAAGAAGCATTCAACGAAGCTCCCGTGTGCCCTGCCCCCTGGGGGGTTCACTGTCTTCCCTGATTGGCCCGCAAATCCTCGAAGCCCTTACACACCAGCGGCAGAAGGACAGAAGCTACAGGACCTGTGCCTCAAGGTCGCACAGTCCGGTGAGAGAGGCTGAGTGATGGGCGTTCCAGTGTCGCTCACAGACAGTCAAGAAGAGGAAAACACATCACTTACATAACCTATTTCTTTTTCAATAAAGAGCTCTTTCTAATTCACTTATTTCCATGTGATGAGAACATTAGAGCCTATTTCCAATCATGGAAGTAGCACACAGAAAAGATGTTCATATGACATCACATTAATTGTGGCTTCCAGGCAGACTGGATTAGTATTGTCAACATAATTCCAAAGTAGAGATTCAGAGGTTAAGATCTTAGATAGTAACACTTAGTGAAGTGAAAGTCGCTCAGTCGTGTCCAACTCTTTGCGACCCCATGGACTATCCAGTCCATGGAATTCTCCAGGCCAGAACACTGGAGTGGGTAGCCTTTCCCTTCTCCAGGGGATCTTTCCAACCCAGGGATCGAACCCAGGTCTCCTGCATTGCAGGCAGATTCTTTACAAGCTGAACCACAAGCGAAGCCCAGTAATACTTAAAATAGTCTCTATTTTCTTTCTTTTAACAAAATAGATCTCTAATTTCATGACAAGTTGAGAAAATTTAACGAACTGCATAGATTATATTTTTTTCTGTACAGATTATTAGATTTAATTTCATTATCAAAAGTCCCCTATTTAAAAATATGTTTGGATTTAACGTTTACCTGTTACTATCTTTAAACACTCACATATAAGATAGACAAAAAATAATCTTAATACTTCTGTTTACAAAGAATACACATTGATTTAATGTTCACTTTAACACTCACATATAAGATGGACTAAAAATAATACTTTTGTTTACAAAGAATATATATTGATTTAATGCTCACTATATTGTATTCATTTGTAGTGAAAATAAAATTCTGACATATTTTTCTTCAGGGAGAAATGACTGTAATTCTAAGTAGCTAGTTTAGCTAATGGCATATTATTTAATTGCATTTATAGCCTTTTTTCAACATATATACCCAAGAAGCACTTTCAAAATATATTAAAATAAAACATCCTTTACTACCATGTGAAATGTTATTATATTTGTACATTTGTTAAGAATCCCATAACTAACGTCAACTTTCATAAATGCTAATTTCACTATTTGTTCAAGTAAGTGTATTAAATTACACAGACAGCCATATGCAGACTCTTTCTGTCCCATATTTTTCACCTGAAGCTTTAAGCAGAGGCTCATTATGTCAAGGTCTTGCAGACAAATACCAGCTCTCCACCGTTTTCTGTAGCTTGGGTGTAATAGCTCTGGGAATTATAGTAAGTAGTTCTTCTAAATCATTATGTACCCCCAAAGACTCACAGCCTTTGTGTGTTCTATAGAATGCCACTGTGTACTGTTAACACTCAGGCAAATTTCACTCAATAGAATGTGCCCACGCCACTCATTATTAATTAGAAGCTCACAATAAATCATGGAGAGTACTAAGATCTCCTTATAGTCCAATAAGTATACCAAGATTCAGATATAAATGCACCTTAAGTAAGATATGAAGGAAGAAAAAAATACTTATGACATAAATACTTGGGAGTTAATTGATGAAAGAGCCTTTTGGTAAAACAGGGCATTTTCAAATGAAAAGTTTAATTTTTGAGTTCACTGTATAAAAATATGAGCTATTTTGTTATCTTTGAATATAATGAAATACAGACAATTTAAGAAAGGAGAAACATAAATATACGATCAAAAGGAAAGTAAGCATTATCCTTAAAATTAGCACAGTGTTCAAAGAAAAATGACACTAATAATTCCACATCCATGTCCTAATTTGGATTTTGATCCAACAAAATTACATTTCTCTAGTTAAAGCACTAGGTATCTTGAAAATTTATGAGATGCCTACCAACAACTGTAATTCAAAAGAGCACATCAGGTCATAACCAATGAAGAGCATAGACTTACAAAACACCAGAGATTGCAAGACACCTTCCAGGAAAGGACTAATAGGGAAGGGTTGTAGAATAGTAGGTATTAGGGCTACACCTGGACAAATAGATGAGATCTGGTTATTTGGATTTGAGAGAATAGATTAACAGAGGATGTGAATGAATAAAAGGCAGATAAGAAAGTGAGACCATCCCTGGATGAAATAGAAGATGTAGAAGCAGCCCTATAGGAGGACCTGAAAGGAATTTGTGAGGAACTTGGAACTTCCTGAGTATAAAATGGTTTATTTGTTTGTTTACAATAGTGTTGGCCGCTCAGTTGTGTCCAACTCTTTGTGACCCTATGGACTGTGGCCTGCCAGGATCCTCTGTCCATGGGATTCTCCAGGCTAAAATACTGGAGTGGGTTGCCATTTCCTTCTCCAGAGGATCTTTTGTTGTTCATATGTATATATAAAACAAATCTGACACATCTACCTAATGCTTTGAATGATTAAAGAAGCAGGGGTGGTGATAACAGATTTTTAAATGGAAAGAAAACAGAGGCTGGGAACTGAGTCGGTAGTGTTTGGTCACAGTCCAAGTGACCAAAAATTTATCTGGAAATGGGCCGGAGGCAGTGGGAGTGGACTAAAAGCAGGGAGGGTTTGTTGTGGCCGGGAGCAACTGTGCTACTCAGAACAGGAAGCAGAATTCTCAGGGGACTGATGAGAAATAGGAGTGCACTCTTCAAGGTGTGATTCAAAAGAGACAGCTCTGCTGATGTGTTTGAATATGGCTGTTCTATAACTGCTAAACAACCTTTTGGTTTTTGTTTTGTTTTGTTTTAATGGGAAACGTTTAGACATTGAAAACTATAGTCAGCTGTAAACAATGGACAGTCTAGCCTTTGGAGAAAGAAAAAGGAATGCAGAAGTGAAACATCCACCCCTATCCTCCCTCCCTCCCCTGACCTTTTTCATGCATATCTGTACTTCCCATGTAGACAACCAGACTCTAAGTGGAACACGTGTCCTGACGAGATAGGGCTTCACGTCCAACATGCTACAGGTATATATCCTGTCATCTGCAACTGGGAAAGCACCCTGGCCAGGGGTTGTTTCCATTATTTGGGAGAAAAGACTTCAGGGAGAGTTCAGAGATAAGAAAACTTGTCAGAAGGAGACTCTTCAAATGAGTCAGCTCTTCCCATCAGGTGGCCAAAGGATTGGAGTTTCAGCTTCAACGTCAGTCCTTCCAATGAACACTCAGGACTGATCTTCTTTAGGATGGACTGGTTGGATCTCCTTGCAGTCTAAGGGACTCTCAAGAGTCTTCTCCAACACCACAGTTCAAAAGCACCAATGAGCTGACCCGTTTGAAAAGACCCTGATGCTGGGAAAGATTGAAGACAGGAGGAGAAGGGGACGACAGAGGATGAGATGGTCAGATGGCATCACCGACTCAAGGGACATGAGTTTGAGTAAACCCCAGGAGTTGGTGATGGACTGGGATGCTGCAGTCCATGGGGTTGCCAAAGAGTCAGACATGACTGAGCAACTGAACTGAACTGAGGAGACTCTATTCTTCTCCAGAAGAAAGCAGCTCAGAGAACAAAGGGATTTGAAGATCAGATCAAGTACCTCCCCCTGTGAAGTTTTTTAGCTCATCAGAGCAAAGTTACTCACAAAGATGCCTCCAAACTTCAGGGAAGTTAAGAGTTAGGAGCTAAATAATCATTTTAGACACAAAATACTCTACGTTAGCATTTTTTCCATAGGACATTCAATTAAAGTAGAACCCCAGATTCTTTTTTTTCCTCAAAACTTGTGTTTATTTGTCCCATTCAACACTTGTACTAAAAATGTGTCTGTGAAACATAAGGAAAAGACGGTGACATTCTTACCAAATAAAAAAGAAATGAACCTAGCCTTGGTCATCAGCCATGTCACCCAAAACAAACTCAAGCAAGCTATATTAAAATACAATGGAAAGAAGTTCACCAAACTCAATTATTCCACTTCAATTAGATTATAAGGAGTTAGAAATTCCTTCTTCTTTTTAAAATGTTTCTGCATTTTAATATATTTCATTCTTGATAATAAGCATTTATTACTTTAATGGTATAAAAGTTGATTAAGAAATCATTTTTTTTTTTTTTACATTAAAATTTTATTGACCACTTCTTTTGCTGTTGTTGTCATGTAAGAGCCTGACATGACTTATCGGCCGAGTACACATGCATTTTACATATACATACCTAATAACCCCACACTACTATGAAAGTCATTAAACAAGGAAGTTGTAAGACTAGGGTGACTCCCATGCTTTGGCAGCCAACGTAAGCAAGCCACAACCTAAGCCAGAGTCAATTTCTGTAAATACCTCAAGGTGAAGAAATCAACACTTGAGAGCAACCATTCACAAATCATTTTTTTTAAATAGCTTTAGTGAAGTTATAGATGATGAACTAAATATCACAGGCCTTTCTTAGTTGTCTTAGTAAAAAATAAGCACCAAGACAGTTTTTCTGCTTTGTCTGATATTCTAGTTCAGCTGGTGGCCCTCTGTCTTTCTGGCTCCTCCCAGGCTGACCCACAGTGGTCACCCCGGCCGAGACTCAGCCCCAGCATGGCCTTCCCTGCTGGGAAGACCGTCTCCATTTCCGCCCCTGGTTCTCTTTCTCTGCTCCACCCTTTAGCAATGGCGTCTTCCGTGTCTGTTCCACCATCTGCCCTCTTCTATCTCCAGCTTCAGCCTCCATAGAGAGCTCTTCCATTCTCAGGTTATACCGACACGGATATGCAGATAATACTAAGTACCAGACACCCAGTTCACCCTTCCCGGGTGAGGACTAAGTTCCTGTGCACAGTTAACACGGCCCTGGAGGGTCTTCAACTCTCCTCAGCCTCGCCCCCCAACACCGACCAGGGAAATCCCAGATACGCTGTGTCCTTTCCCCACTTGGCTTGGAGTGGGAACAGTGACACTGGAATCACACAATAAGAACATACAATAGACATTTTTGAATCTAAGAGGAGATACTTACTGAACAATTATCTATTCTGTATTCAATTAACTGAGACATGACTAGAAGAAAATATAATTTTGCTTTCTTTGGGATGTCACAATATTTTTTTCCATTCATACAATTGGGACATTTATAGATTTCTTTCTGAACTAATAAAGGTATTGTTCTCATGTCAGTTCAGTTCAGTTCAGTTCAGTCGCTCAGTCATGTCCGATTCTTTGCGACCCCATGAATCGCAGCACGCCAGGCCTCCCTGTCCATCACCAACTCCCGGGGTTCACTCAGACTCACATCCATCGAGTTGGTGATGCCAGCCAGCCATCTCATCCTCAGTTGTCCTCTTCTCCTCCTGCCCCCAATCCCTCCCAGCATCAAAGTCTTTTCCAATGAGTCAACTCTTTGCATGAGATGGCCAAAGTACTGGACCTTCAGCTTTAGCATCATTCCTTCCAAAGAAATCCCAGAGCTGATCTCCTTCAGAATGGACTGGTTGGATCTCCTTGCAGTCCAAGGGACTCTCAAGAGTCTTCCCCAACACCACAGTTCAAAAGCATCAATTCTTCAGTGCTCAGCCTTCTTCACAGTCCAACTCTCACATCCATACATGACTACTGGAAAAACCATAGCCTTGACTAGATGGACCTTAGTTGGCAAAGTAATGTCTCTGCTTTTGAATATACTATCTAGGTTGCTCATAACTTTTCTTGCAAGGAGTAAGCATCTTTTACTTTCACGGCTGCAGTCACCATCTGCAGTGATTTTGGAGCCCAAAAATATAAAGTCTGACACTGTTTCCACTGTTTCCCCATCTATTTCCCATGAA
>SJYQ01000616.1:986767-1057493 GCA_006410935.1 Redunca redunca | reverse complement strand
AAGCGACTTAGCATTCAATTAAAGCGACTCTGCACACAGAGTCCTTTACAAGCAAGTTTTAAGAAAACCTGCCTTCTCACTATCCCAGGGACGGGGGAGCCTAGTGGGCTGCCGTCTATGGGGTCGCACAGAGTTGGACACGACTGAAGCGACTTAGCAGCAGCAGCAACAGCACTATCTCATCAAACCTGCTCTAGAATTCTCTTTGTGAGAGGCCAGATCACATAGCTTTATAGAGGGAGCAATGGAAGACAGTCCAGGCTTCTATTGCTGGCCCTAAACCTGCCTCAGGGCGTCTCACAGAGACTTGAGTTCTCCTGGAAGCCTGTCTCACAGGAACAGCTGTTACCCACGAGAGGCCCACTGTTCTCGGTTCCTTGAGACAGCAGTACTATCTTTGGAAGTTGAGAGGGTCCTTCTGGGGCTAGTTCATCCAGAAGAAGCATTTGGGAAATTGTTCAAACAGTTCAAATGACCTGTTTCATTACTACTTCTTATTGTAATTAGATTCACAAAAGACAATTTCAAAAAATAGAGGGCTGTTGATTTGAATGAGGGATTAAAGATATGCTGTACAACAACACAAATCAGCCATAATTATTTTATATATATATATATATATATATATATATATATATCCCTTCCCTCTTGGGGGACTTCCCTGGTGGCTCAGACAGTAAAGAATCTGCCTGCAATGCAGGAGACCCAGGTTTAATTCCTGGGTCGGGAAGATCCCCTGGAGGAGGGCATGGTTACTCAGTCCAGTATTGTAGCCTGAAGAATCACCATGGACAGAGGAGCCTGGCAGGCTATAGTCCACGGGGTCACACAGAGTCAGCCATCACTGAGCGACCAACACTTTCATTTTCTTTCCTCTTGAGCCTCCCTCCCTGGCCCCATCTCACCCTTCTAGGTCAGCACAGAGTGCCAAGCTGGGCCCCCTGTGTTATATAGCAACTTCTCACCAGCTATCCATTTTACACCAACACAACATTGCAAAGCAATTTTCCTCCAGTTAAAAAAAAAAAAAGAAAAAAAATGTACTTATGGCAAAATGGTCTAAATATAGACAAAAATGTGAGAAAAGTGGAAAGGTGACTGTCTTATTTCACAAACCAGCACTGAAAGCTTATAACAGCGAACTCTCTAAATCGAGGAAATTAATAATATAAAGAAGGGACATCATTTTAGAAGAAAGGTAATATTTAGTAAGGAACTGTACAATTTGTTTTACATATTTTTACATGTTTTTCATCAGAAATCTTCCTTTGAAACATAATAAAAATCTTTTTTTTTTCAAATTTAAAAGCTAGGAAAACTGAGACTCAGGAAAACAACATATACACACACATTAAATCATAAAACTGGAAAATGATGGAGCATGCTTTTCAACCAAATCTTTAAGATATCAGAAAGAGTTCTTCTCACTATATCATAGGCATCATTCTATAGACAAAGGAATCATTAAAACTTAGGGTTTTGAAAGGTTTAAAACTTCTTTGCAGCTTTAATGATATCCTTGATAATCCAAAAACTGTGGAAACAGTCAATTATCAAGAAAACAAGAAATGATGTGTTTATTGAAATTTGCAGCACTCACCCTTGGACTAGAGATGTCAGTTCATTCACCCCTACTGTGCCAAGCCTAGATTACTACACTTGATTTTCAAATCTCTCAATTACTGCTAATTAATGTCTACACGGCAGCACCGACTCAGTCCAAGTCTTCAGAAATAAGACAATCGTGAGACTCATACAGGAAAAGCCCCAGAGGCTGAGTTCAGAAACTCATGTTTTCTAAGAAGAGCTATAAAGGTTTCCCTGGTGGCCCAGACAGTAAAGAATCTGCCTTGTGATGCAGAAGACCCAGGTCTGATCCCTGGGTCTGGAAGATGTCCTGGAGTAGGGCATGGCAACCCATTCCAATATTCTTGCCTGGAGAAGCCCATGGACAGAGGAGCCTGGCAGACTAACAGTCCATTGGGGTCACAAAGAGTCAGACATGACTGAGCGACTAATCCACCACCACCAGCAAGAGATATAAATGCCTGGTGGCCGGCAGAGTAGGTCTGTTCTGATGGAGAGATAAGAAGAGAAGAGATGAGGCACATAAACAACTCCCTTAAATTTATACTGTTATCTTATCACTTTTCCTGTGATTGTAATAAAAATTTCATCACAGAAAGAAGTTCCACTCAGTGCAGGCTAATCTATGACCTATGAAGGAATGAGACAATGCCTGAAAAGAATTGCAAAATAAAAACATTAGGGCAGTGAGGCTGGTTTTAGGCAAAAATCAATGTAAACGATCTATCCAAGAGTTTCCATTTCAGATGAGAAAAGAGTGTCCAAATCAAGTATTTTGCAGACATTTTGGAGAAAATAGTGACTGAATTATCAAATCATACTACATGTTACTGTGTATAGGGCATAGCACCTAGAATCTAGATTATTGCCTGGTTTTGTGACTTTGGTTAAGCTACTTCCAGGTGCCAATTTCTTCTTTGATAAGTGAGATTAATTTAGATGACTGGGAAAGCCTGTGGTAACATTGGACTTTCTTCTTTTTTAATATGAAGGCCAAAATGTCAGAAAATCAAGCTAGACTGTGCTGTGGCCACACATTAGACCCTGAATGGCTGAAACATAATTTGGAAATGCCAATTGATGTTGCCAACAACTTAGAAATTTTAGTTGGAAAAATCAAGACAAAGGAAGCAGGTCAGGGAGAAGGAAATTACAATAAGGGCACAGTTTGCTTCACTCCATATGCAGATAAGAGAAAAGACAGGATGAATTTAGTATGACACCATGAAGGGACTGTAATTTAAATGATATTAACCAAAGAAATTCATTTATCCGTGACAGAATATGGTCAGGAAAGCCACTCATGTAATCTTACTAGAAGTGAGAGTAGAGACTACCCAACTCTAAAACAACTAGAAATATTTCAAGATCAAAAAACCCTCACAGAAATGTATAAGTATCATGGAGCTCACTTGTATCTTAATTTTTTTAGATTCCACATATAAACGATATCATATAATATGTGTCTTTCTCCGTCTGACTCTTCACTGAGTATGACCATCTCTAGGTCCATCCAGGTTGTTGCAAATGGCATTATTTCTTATTTACAAAACAGAAATAGACCCACATACATAGAAAACAAACTTATGGTTGCCAAAGGGGAAGTAGAGGGTGAGTAAATTAGAAAGTTGGGATTAACATATACACACTACTTTAGGATCTACAGTACAGCACAGGGAACTATACTCAGTATTTTGCAATAACTTATAAGGGGAAAAGAATCTGGAAAAGAAAAAATACACATATATATCTGACCACTGTGCTGTATACTTGAAATTAACACAACACTGTAAATCAACTGAACTTTGATTTAAACAAACAAAAAAAAAGTTATGCAGCAACTAGACAAGGCGTGCATGCACACATCTAGATCAGTGGATTTACCGCTCAATCTATTCAAATATCTGAGCAAGATAAGAATTATATTAAGGTACACAGATAAAGCCAGTTAATCCTAAAGGAAATCAACCCTGAAAATTCATTGGAAGGACTGATGCTAAAGCTGAAGCTGCAATACTTTGGCCACCTGACTCAAAGAGCCAACTCATTGGGAAAGACCCTGATCCTGGGGAAAGATTGAAGCAAAAGGAGAAGGATGTGGTGCAGGATGAGACGGTTGGATGGCATCACTGATTCAATGGACATGGATCTAAGCAAACCCCAGGAGACAGTGAAGGACAGAGGAGCCTGGTGTGCTGCAGTCCATGGGGTTGCTGAGTCAGACATGGCTTAGCCACTGAACAATAACACCAGGTTTAAGGTCCTGGGACACACTGAAATTTATACACAATCACCTACCATCAAGGGAGAGCCGGCTCTAATTGGAGAGGTAAGATATGTGTGTAAATTAAAGTAATAAGAAGCAAGAAGTGGAATAATAAAGATGTCATGGGACCTACTGGTATTGAGGAGGTGGTCCAAGCCCCTCAGGGCATGGGTGGAAGCCTCCGGAAGTGGACAATCAACGCTCTGTCCTGATGCCCTCATTGACTCCAGCTGGGTTCCAGGCTCGGTAGCCAGAAGTTCAGCCTGGCCCCTGAAGTCAGACTGCTGAAGCTCACCTTCCTGTACACGAAGAGGTTTGGACATGCCTGGGAACCTCGATCCCCTTGTAGCCTTTCCCAACGACTTCCCATCAGGTGACCAGAGTATTGGAGTTTCAGTATCAGCATCAGTCCTTCTAGTGAATGTTCAGAGTTGATTTCCTTTAGGATTGACTGGTTTGATCTGGGTATCCAAGGGACTTTCAAGAGTCTTCTCCAAGACCACAGTTCAAAGGCATCAGTTCTTTTGTGCTCAGCCTTCTTTATGGTCCAATTCTCATAGCTGTATATCTTCTCTTAGGACTGAGTGTAATACTGAATCCTTGCTGGGTTGTCATACTTCCTGGCTCACTTCTTTATGCCCCTACTTGTTTTTCCTAGAAATTCTAGTAATTCACTTTCACAAGAAACTCTACATGTTTCTTTTGGGGACCCAAGCCTATGATACCTTTCCAAGATCCATTTTTGGGGGGAAGGGTAGGAACATGCACAATTGAAAACCCATATTTCATGGCTTTCATCAGCTGGACATGCCCACAGGACAGGATTCCAGCAAATGATACACAAGCAGAAGCCCGATGCATGTTTGAGGGGAAGAGCTGCTTTCCTGATACAGTGGTTGGCCCTTTGCCCACAGAGCATCCCTCTCTTGCTTGAGGTACCCATAGGGAGGTGGAGGCAGAAAAGCCTAAAGGTAACCATGGAGGCCAAAGGAACCCACTGAAGACCACACAGCAGGAGAAAAGGAAGTCGGGCAAGTGTTTGAGGACCCTGGTGGCACCACAGAGCCCCTGGCTCAGATCTAGACTGCATCCCCCCAGACATGTGATAAGGCTTCACAAGCAAAACCTTGCTACTGTTTCGTTAAGTGTGAACAATTCTATTTTTCTGTAACTAAGTACAATCTCTAATTAACACACTGCTGATATGGATATGGAGGATCTCCAAACATTATTTCTTAGGAATGAAAATTGCACTCCCATTTTTTTCAAGGGAGTCTGAAAGGCTTCACTCCCAAGGCTTGCACTGAGCTGGAGACACCATGATGTATCCTCAGTAGTTTGTCTGATGGTGTAGCCTCAATGGACTTCTTGCTCCTCTTTAATAACACCTCCTGAGTTAGGAAACAAAGCCTTTTCATCACCTCCAAGAGCCCTCTAATTCAGTCAAAATTATAACGCCTGGGAATGAACCTCAGCCCATGCCCTCACTAGCTGATCCACTTGGAGCAACTAGACTTTATCGACTGCAAAATGGGTATAAAATATCACGTATCACAGAAGTTGGCTATAGAGATCAAATGTAAAGTGCTTAGAACCATGCCTGGGTAAAGAGTAAAGTAATTTCACAAGAAATTAAGTTCATTAATTTGAATTTATTTCAATGCCCGCTTCTGGTTAGAACAGAAAGAGAAGTTCTGAGGATATTTAAAAAATACTATTTTAAGGGAAATTTTTAAACCTGTAAGATGTCAGAAAATTCAACGTATGATAACGTGTATATATTGGTCAATCGGGGTTTTCCAAATTGCTTAATCATGTTTAACTACGCCAATGAGATGCACTATTTTAGAAGACATGTGCTGGCCATGAGCTGACAGCTAGTATGCTGGCGTCAAGAAAGAAGCCTCGTGAGGAGCAGTAGGGCACCGCCCTGCTGCCAAGGTTGGCGCAGCTGCAGCGCTCCACGGAGCCAGGCGCCCTCTCGCAATCACTCACATTTGCAGAGTGACACCTGGAGTATATTTAGAACTGTCACACATTCAATCCTTTGCCGTTTCTTATGGTAATCCTTTTATTTCAGTTCAGTTCAGTCGCTCAGTCGTGTCCGACTCTTTGGAACCCCATGAATGGCAGCACGCCAGGCCTCCCTGTCCATCACCAACTCCCGGAGTCCACTCAGACTCACATCCATCGAGTCAGTGATGCCATCCAGCCATCTCATCCTCTGTCATCCCCTTCTCCTCCTGCCCCCAATTCCTCCCAGCATCACAGTCTTTTCCAATAAGTCAGGTCTTCGCATGAGGTGGCCAAAGTACTGGAGTTTCAGCTTTAGCATCATTCCTTCCAAATAAATCCCAGGACTGATCTCTTCCAGAATGGACTGGTTGGATCTCCTTGCAGTCCAAGGGACTCTCAAGAGTCTTCTCCAACACCACAGTTCAAAAGCATCAATTCTTTGGCGCTCAGCTTCCTTACAGTCCAACTTTCACATCCATACATGACTACTGAAAAAACAATAGCCCTGACTAGGCAGAACTTAGTCAGCAAGGTAATGTCTCTGCTTTTCAGTATGCTATCCAGGTTGGTCATAACTTTTCTTCCAAGGAGTAAGTGTCTTTTAATTTCATGGCTGCAATCACCATCTGCAGTGATTTGAGAGCCCCCCAAAATAAAGTCTGACACTGTTTCCCCATCTATTTCCCATGAAGTGATGGGACCGGATGCCATGATCTTCGTTTTCTGAATGGTGAGCTTTAAGCCAACTTTTTCATTCTCCTCTTTCACTTTCATCCAGAGGCTTTTTAGTTCCTCTTCTCTTTCTGCCATAAGGGTGGTGTCATCTGCATATCTGAGGTTATTCATATTTCTCCCAGCAATCTTGATTCCAGCTTGTGTTTCTTCCACTCGAGCATTTCTCATGATGTACTCTACATATGAGTTAAATAAGCAGGGTGAAAATATACAGCCTTGATGTTCTCCTTTTCCTATTTGGAACCAGTCTGTTGTTCCATGTCCAGTTCTAATTGTTGCTTCCTGACCTGCATACAGATTTCTCAAGAGGCAGGTCAGGTGGTCTGGTATTCCCATCTCTTTCAGAATTTTCCACAGTTTATTGTGATCCACACAGTCAAAGTCTTTGGCATAGTCAATAAAGCAGAAGTAGATGTTTTTCTGGAATTGTTTAGCTTTTTTTGCGAGCCAGCGGATGGATGTTGGCAATTTGATCTCTGGTTCCTCTGCCTTGTCTAAAACCAGCTTGAACATTAGGAAGTTCACGGTTCACATATTGCTGAAGCCTGGCTTGGAGAATTTTGAGCATTACTTTACTAGCATGTGAGATGAGTGCAATTGTGCGGTAGTTTGAGCATTCTTTGGCATTGCCTTTCTTTGGGATTGGAATGAATACTGACCTTTTCCAGTCCTGTGGCCACTGCTGAGTTTTCCAAATTTGTTGGCATATTGAGTGCAGCAATTTCACAGCATCATCTTTCAGGATTTGAAACAGCTCAACTGGAATTCCATCACCTCCAGTAGCTTTGTTGGTAGTGATGCTTTCTAAGGCCCACTTGACTGAATATTCCAGGATGTCTGGCTCTAGATGAGTGATCACACCATTGTGATTATCCAGGTCGTGAAGATCTTTTTTTGTACAGTTCTTCTGTGTATTCTTGCCACCTCTTCTTAATATCTTCTGCTTCTGTTAGGTCCAGAACATTTCTGTCCTTTATTGAGCCCATCTTTGCATGAAATGTTCCCTTGGTATCTCTAATTTTCTTGAAGAGATCTCTAGTATTTCCCATTCTGTTATTTTCCTCTATTTCTTTACACTGATTGTTGAAGAAGGCTTTCTTATCTCTTCTTGCTATTCTTTGGAATTCTGCATTCAGATGCTTATATCTTTCCTTTTCTCCTTTGCTTTTTGTCTCTCTTCTTTTCACAGCTATTTGTAAGGCCTCTCCAGACAGCCATTTTGCTTTTTTGCATTTCTTTTCCATGGGGATGGTCTTGATCCCCTGTCTCCTGTACAATGTCATGAACCTCAGTCCATAGTTCATCAGGCACTCTATCTATCAGATCTAGGCCCTTAAATCTATTTCTCACTTCTACTGTATAATCATAAGGGATTTGATTTAGGTCATACCTGAATGGTCTAGTGGTTTTCCCTATTTTCTTCAATTTGAGTCTGAATTTGGTAATAAGGAGTTCATGATCTGAGCCACAGTCAGCTCCTGGTCTTGTTCTTGTTGACTGTATAGAGCTTCTCCATCTTTGGCTGCAAAGAATATAATCAATCTGATTTTGGTGTTGACCATCTGGTGTTGTCCATTTGTAGAGCCTTCTCTTGTGTTGTTGGAAGAGAGTGTTTGCTATGACCAGTGCATTTTCTTGGCAAAACTCTATTAGTCTTTGCCCTGCTTCATTTTTACCTTGGTCCAAATATGGAATTTATTGGCCAGTGCGTCCTTCCTACTATCCCATCACTATAGTGACATGGAATATTTCTGCCATAAACATACTACTGAGGACCCCATTTACTGATTTTTCCCTAAATGCAACTTTTTTGTTTGCTGTTCATTTTGTGGGTTTCTAACTATTCAATGGCTCATAAAGCAAATGGGCTACATGGTCAGTATTTGAGTCTGAAATCTCACCCTGAAGGATTTACACAAATGCGTTAGCTCTACTATGAAAACAAGATGACCCTTTATTTACACTATGCAGTAGCCAACCTCAAGGGGAGGGTGGAACTTTTAGAGGCACTTGAAATGGAAGCAGATTCACCTCCAGGGAGAAGGTTTAAACATTCTGATCTATGGAGCTATGAAAGAGGTTGCAAGGGAGAGCATATAATGCATTTAAGAAGATCTAGCTTTTATGGCAGAAAGTGAAGAGGAACTAAAAAGCCTCTGGATGAAAGTGAAAGAGGAGAGGGAAAAAGTTGGCTTAAAGCTCAACATTCAGAAAATGAAGATCATGGCATCTGGTCTCATCACTTCATGGGAAACAGCTGGGGAAACAGTGGAAACAGTGTCAGACTTTATTTTTTTGGACTCCAAAATCACTGCAGATGGTGACTGCAGTCATGAAATTAAAAGACGCTTACTCCTTGGAAGGAAAGTTATGACCAACCTAGATAGCGTATTGAAAAGCAGAGACATTACTTTGCCTACAAAGGTCCTTCTAGTCAAGGCTATGTTTTTTCCAGTAGTCATGTATGGATGTGAGAGTTGGACTGTGAAGAAAACTGAGTGCCGAAGTATTGATGCTTTTGAACTGTGGTGCTGGAGAAGGCTCTTGAGAGTCCCTTGGACTGCAAGGAGATCCAACCAGTCCATCCTAAAGGAGATCAGGCCTGGGACTTCTTTGGAAGGAATGATGCTGAAGCCGAAACTCCAGTACTTTAGACACCTCATGTGAAGTGTTGACTCATTGGAAAAGACTCTGTTGCTGCGAGGGATTGGGGGCTGGAGGAAAAGGGGACGACAGAGGATGTGATGGCTGGATGGCATCACCGACTCGATGGACCTGAATCTGAGTGAACTCTGGGAGTTGGTGATGGACAGGGAGGCCTGGCGTGCTGCCATTCAGGGGGTCGCAAAGAGTCGGACACAACTGAGCGACTGAACTGAACTGAAGCTAATCTTGTCCCATTTACACAGAGGTGAGGGTCTTACAGATATATCTTCATTCTGAAATAGGGACATAGTGATAAAAAAAAGGGGGGCCCTCTATTCCTGGTGTGAGCCTCATTTTGCAAACTTGCTGATTAGGAATCATTATATTAACAGATAATTTACAGAAATTGAAGGGGTATAGCTAAAATGATAACCAGAACAGAAAGAGACCAGACAGAGTAAACAATTTATGCTTACCAAAGGGGAAAGGGGAGGGATAAACTTGGAGTTTGGGATTCACATGTACACAGTATATGTTATATATTTATATGAAATAAACAACCAATAAGGATCTACTGTATAGCACAGGGAACTATACTCAATATTTTCTAGTAACCTGTAAGCATGTGTTAAAGTACACACACACACACACACACACACACACACACACACACATCCCCTTCATGGATCACAGCCATCTCCTGGCAAAAGGGCTTGTGGAAGTCAATGAAACTATGAGCCATGCTGTGTATATCCAGCCAAGAAGGATGGGTCATAGTGAAGATTTCTGAGAAAATGTGGTCCACTGCAGGTAGCAAACCACTCCAGCATTCATGTGCAAGAGCCCCATGAACAGTATGAGAAAACAAAAAGATATGACACTGGAAGATGAGCCCTCAGGTCAGAAGGTGTCCAGTGTGCTACCGTGAAAGAGCAGGGGACAGCCACTAACAGCCCCAGAAAGAATGAATGGGCTTTCGCCCGTTTCCGCCAGGCCAAAGTGGAAAAGATGCTCACTTGTGGATGTTTCTAGTGGTGAAAGTCAAGTCCAACGTTGCAAAGAACAATATTGCATTGGAACCTGGGATACTAGGTACACGAATCAAGCTAGGTGGGAAGCGGTCAAACAGGAGATGGCAAGAATGAACACTGACACCATGGGAATCAGTGAACTAAAATGGATGGGAATGAAAGTTAGTTGCTCAGTTGTGTTCAACGCTTTGTGACCCCATGGACTGTAGTCCACCAGACTCCTTTGTCCATGGGATTTCCCAGACAAGCACACTGGAGTGGGTTGCCATTTTCTTCTCCAGGAGATCTTCCTGACCCAAAGATAGAACCTGGGTATCTTGCATTGCAGACAGATTCTTTACCATCTGAGCCTGCAGGGAATGGGCGAATTTAATTCAGAAGACCATTGTATCTATTACTGTGGGCAAGAATCCCTTAGAAGAAATGGAATAGCCCTCATAATCAACAAAGGAGTCCAAAACACAGTACTTGGGTGCAGTCTCAAAAACAACAGAATGATCTCAGTAATCCAAGCCTATTTTCCAACCACTGATGTCAGAGAAGCTGAAATTGACCAGTTCTATGAAGACCTACAAGACCATCTAGAACTAACACCAAAAAAGATGGCCTTTTCATCATAGGAGATTAAAATGCAAAAGTTGGAAGTCAAGAGGTACCTAGAGTAACAGGCAATTTTGGCCTTGGAGTACAAAATGAAGCAGGGCAAAAGCTAACAGAACTTTGTCAAGAGGACATACTAGTCATAACAAACACCCTTTTCCAAAAATACAAGAGATGTCTCTACATATGGACATCACCAGATGGTCAACAAATAAATCAGATTGATAATATTCTTTGTAGCCAAAGATGGAAACGTTCTATACAGTTAGCAAAAACAAGACTGGGTGCTGACTGTGGCTCAGATCATGAACTCCTTATTGCAAAATTCAGGCTTCAATTAAGGAAAGTAGGGCAAACCACTAGGACAATCAAGTATGACCTAAATCAAATCCCTTATGATTATACAGTGGAGGTGATGAATAGGTTCAAGGGATTAGACTGGTAGATAGAGTGCCTGAAGAACTATGGGCAGAGGTTCATAACACTGTATAGGAGGTGGTGACCAAAACCATCCCAAAGAAAATGAAATGCAGGAAAGTAAAATGGTTTTCTTAGGAGGCTTTACAAATAGCTGAGGAAAGAAGAGAAGTGAAAGGCAGAGGAGAAAGGGAAAGATATACCTAACTGAGTGCAGAGTTACAAAAAATAGCAAGGAGATATAAAAAGATCTTCTTAAGTGAACAGTGCAGAGAACTAGAGGAAAACAAAAGAATTGTAAAGACTAGAGGTCTCTTCAACAAAACTGGACATATCAAGGGAGAATTTCCTGTAAGGATGGGAACCATAAATCACAGAAACAGTAAGGACCTAATAGAAACCAAAGAGATTAAGAAGAGGTGGCAAAAATATACATAAGAACTATACAAAAAATTTCTTCATGACCCATGGTGGTGTGGTCACTCACCTAGAGCCAGATATCCCAGAGTGTGAAGTCAAGTGGGCCTTAGGAAGCATTGCTATGAACAAAGCTAGTGGAGGTGATGAAATTTCAGCTGAGCTATTTAAAATTCTAAAAGATGATGCTGTTAAAGTACTGCAACTCAATATGTCAGCAAATTTGGAAACCTCACCAGTGGTCACAGGACTGGAAAAGATCAGTTTCCAACTCCAAAGAAGGGCAATACCAAAGAATGTGACAGGTGGATTGTTTACCATTAATGGCACCTAGGAAGTCCAAATCAACTATACTTCAGTTTCAAAAATGATAATGCACATAAAGTTCCTATTTAGTTAAGTGCCTTTATAACATGAGCTTGATAAAAGCTAAGAAATAATCATTATTTTTCAAAATCCTCATATAGTATTAATACTAAAGAGTCAAAGGAGTAAAACAGTGAAAAAAATGTAAGTTAAAATACAAATGAAGGGAGATCCAGAAAAGATTTGACAAAGAAAAGTTGTGACTGCAAACTTCTAATCTAGGAATGAGAGTTATGACGACAGAAGGTCTTAGGACAGTTTAATTTCACATATAGACAGGCATTTCCACAAGTCTAAGGCTTCTTTCCTTTGGTTGAGAAGCTGGAAGAAGGGGCCTTGGAGATTTTGCATCCAAGGATTCTTTTTTTCTGGACACTTAGGCTTTCCAACACCACCACCCCTGGCTCCCAACGCTCCAGATGATGAGTAAGCCCATCAGTATTACAGCATCTCCCTCAGCAACCATTACCTCGGTTTGGAGTTCAGGTAGCAGTTGACAGGCACTGAACTCAGTTCTGGGGAAACAAAGCTGAAGCGACTAGGAGACACACCACACTTACTATGCAAGCTCTGGAGTCCACTGCTGCCTAGCTGAGAAGTTAGTAAGATGTTTTACACAATTCAGAGAAACTGATGGAAAGGAAAAAGACACATCTTACACATGATTTAATCTGGTAATTGAACTGACAAATCCCAGTTGTTGACTGGACCCAAACTGCCTGTGACGTCTGCTAGAAGTGGGGTCTCAGCAGGTCATTTTACCCCTTACCCCCATTTCTGCTTTCTCAGAGATGAAGGTAATCACAGCGCCTCTCTCAGAGGGCACAATGAGTATTAAGTAAGTGTGAAATGGAGAACTTTCTGCCAAATCAGCAAACAGAGACGTGACAGCCATTAGCGATTACAGCCTCTGGGGTGAGCCCAAGAGCCCTAACGGAATTCAGGAAGGAGAAGAATACCTGGTACCTAACAGCCATCAGGCTGCAGCCACTCCCTATGGTGAGGCCTGAGAAGGGAAGCTCAGAATGTGAAAAAAGGACAGTGGGCCCAGATAGGTGAGTTCAGTTCAGTTCAGTTCAGTTCAGCCCCTCAGGTGTATCTGACACCTTGTGAGCCTATGGACTGCAGCATGTCAGGCTTCCCTGTCCATCACCAACTCCCAGAACTTGTTAAACTCTTGTCCATCGAGTTGGTGATGCCATCCAACCTTCTCATCCTGTGTTGTCCCTTTCTCCTCCTGCCTTCAATCTTTCCCACCATCAAGGTCTTTTCTAATGAATCAGCTCTTCACATCTGGTGGCCAAAATATTGGAGCTTTAGCTTCAGCATCAGTCCTTCCAATGAATATTCAAGACTGGTTTCCTTTAGGATTAACTGATTTGATCTCCCTGCAGTCCAAGGGACCCTCAAGAGTCTTCTCCAACACCTCAGTTCAAAAGTATCGATTCTTCTCAGATCCATACATGACTAGTGGAAAAACCATAGCTTTGACTATACAGACCTCTGTTGGCAAAGTAATGTCTCTGCTTTTTCATATGCTGTCTAGGTTGGTCATAGCTTTTTCTTCCAAGGAGCAAGTGTCTTTTAATTTCATGACTGCAATCACCATCTGTAGTGATTTTGGAGCCCCCCAAAATAAAGTCTGTCACTATTTCCACTGTTTCCCCATCTATTTGCCATTAAGTGAGGTGACCGGATGCCATGATGTTTGCTTTTTGAATGTTGAGTTTGAAGCCAGATTTTTCACTCTCCTCTTTCACATCATCAAAAGACTCTTTAGTCCCTCTTCTCTTTCTGCCATAAGGGTGGTGTCATCTGCATTTCTGAGGTTATTGACATTTCTTCCTACAATCTTGATTCCAGCTTGTGCTTCATTCAGCCGGGCATTTTGCATGATGTACTCTGCATATAAATTAAATAATGTTAACTACAAATTGGCATTTACCAAGAGCATTGCCAATGAGTGAACAACAAAGGCATTTGTCATCTGCCACTATGGAGTTTGAACCTAGTGCTGCTATAGCTGTTGACTTTCAACAACCCCTGAGGGAGTTCAGGGTGGACTGAGGCACTCTGTACTCCAGGGAATCTGGTGGGACAGGTCTTTAGATAGTTGGATGCTTTTAGGAACAGATTTTATGATCTCAATCCTTGCATCTCTCCATAACTAGAAAAGCACTAAACTCCTTCATAGTGACATCAGATCCTCGTGACTAACTAAAAATAATCTTTTGTAAAATGAGTGCTTAATGATATTGAACTCTCCCTTCACCAAAACCTTATATATTGACCTTCCCCCACTGCTGCTTGGGAGCCGTGTCACCAAGCTATCTGAGATGTTGCCTCCTGGGCTGCAATCCTCATTTTTCCCCACATAAAATTTAACTCACAGCTCTCAAGTTGTGCATCTTTTTCAGTCAACAATAAGCAGGGTGATGAGATACAGCCTTGACACTCCATTCCTGAGTTTGATCAAGTCTGTTGTTCCATGTACGGTTCTAAGTGGTGCTCCTTTACCTGCATACAGGTTTCTCAGGATGCAGGTTAGATGGTCTGGTATTCCCATCAATTGAAGAATTTTCCACAGTTTGTTGTGATCCACACAGATTTCCTTAGTAGCTCAGCTGGTAAAGAATCCCCCTGCAATGCAGGAGATCCCGGTTCAATTCCTGGGTTGGGAAGATCTGCTGGAGAAGGGATAGGCTACCCACTCCTGTATTCTTGGGCTTCCCTGGTGGCTCACCTGGTAAAGAATCCGTCTGCAATGCAGGAGACCTGGGTTTGATCCCTGGGTTGGAACGATCCCCTGGAGAAGGGAAAGGCAACCGACTCCAGTATGCTGGCCTGGAGAATTCCAAGGACTGTACAGTTCACAGGGTCCCAGAGAGTTGGACACAACTGAGCAACTTTAGCTTTCACATAGTCAAAGAGTTTAGTATAGTCAATGATGCAAAAGCAGATGTTTTTCTGGAATTCTCTTGCTTTTTCTATGATCCAGTGGATATTGGTGATTTGATCCCTGGTTCTTCTGCCTTTTCTAAATCCAACTTGAACATCTGGAAGTTCTTGGTTCACGTACTGTTGAAGCCTCGCTTGGAAAATTTTGAGCATTATTTTGCTTGTGTGTGAGATGACTACAATTGTGCTGTAGTTTGAACATTCTTTGGCATTGCCTTTCTTTGGGATTGGAATGCAAACTGACCTTTTCCAGTCCTACGGCCACTGCTGAGTTTTCCAAATTTGATGGCATATTGAGTGCAGCACTTTCACAGCATCATCTTTAAGGATTTGAAGTAGCTCACCTGGAATTCCATCACCTCCCCTAGCTTTGTCCATACTGATGCTTCCTAAGGCCCACTTGACCTCGTACTCCAGAAAGTCTGGCTTTAGGTGAGTGATCACACCATCCTGGTTATCTGGGTCATGAAGATCTTTTTTGTACAGTTCTTCTGTGTGTTCTTGCCACCTCTTCTTAATATCTTCTGCTTCTGTTAGATCCATACCTTTTCTGTCCTTTATTGTGCCCATCTGTGCATGAAGTGTTCCCTTGGTATCCCTAATTTTCTTGAAGAGATCTCTAGTCTTTCCCATTCTGTTATTTTCCTCTATTTCTTTGGACTTATCACCTAGGATGGATTTCTTATCTCTCCTTGCTATCTTTGGAACTCTGCATTCAGATAGTATATCTTTCCTTTTTCCCTTGCCTTTCAGTTCTTTTCTCAGCTGTTTGCAAGGCTTCATCACACAACCATTTGCCTTTTTGTGTTTCTTTTTCTTGGGGATGGTTTTAATCACCACCTTTTGTACAATGTCACGAACTACGGACAAATGTCCGTCCATAGTTCTTCAGGCACTCTATCAGATCTAGTTCCTTGAATCTATCTGTCCCTTCTACTGTATCATCCTAAGGGATTTGATTTAGGTCGTACCTGAATGGTCTAGTGGTATATTCTACTTTCTTTTCAGTTTAAGTCTCAATTTGGCAGTAAGGAGTTCAGATAGGTGAGGTGCACATGGAAACAATGATTTCAGGGATCCCAGGCTCTTGCATCTTTCCTTACATAGAAAAGTGCTATATTCCTTAACTTGAGATATCTGGTTTTCCTTAATTAACAATAATCTTTTGAAGTTCAGACTACCTGTCCCTTGCTGCAAATTTCTATATAACCTGACTCCTTCCCTGCTTCGACGGAACAATTCTCTCAGGATCTCTTGAGATACTGTCTCCCAGGCTTGAAATCCTAAAACGTCCTACCAGATAAAACAGAACTCTCAACTTGTGGGTTGTGAGGTTTTTTTCTTTCTTTCTTTCTTTCTTTTTTTTTTTATGTTGACATAAGGAAACTCGGTTAAAGTACCTGAAACAATGATTGCCCCAGGGAAGCATTCAACTCACACTGGGCAGATTCATTCCACTTTGGAGAGAAGGGGTATGCAAGTGAGGGAAACGGGAGGAAACAGAGGACGTACAGTCTAAGATGTTGAATTGTAGAGGGAAGAGGCATTGTGCTCAGTTATGTTCCATTTTCAAGGAAACTGCCAAGTTAGGGACAGAAAACTGAAGTAAACTATGATGTATGTATATGTGTGCATACATGTGCATGCTAAAAAAAAAAAGGTGCATGAACGGGAGGTTCAAGGTGCTGACATTTCTTGGTAGAATCTTATCTACTGAGACTGTGCTTAGCATTGTTGCAAACTTAGGAAATCTGGAAAGCTTAAAATTGCAAACACTCATTTCAGATTGTAAGAACGTCCATTCCATTTCAGGACACAGTGTGGATGTAACATGTCTGCATGTTTCTTTTTCAGGTATGTAATCATTTCCACTTGTAACTTGTTTTTAAACACTCAAGTTAAAATGGATTCCAAGGACACTGCATACTGCCAATAACAGTCCTGTTGAACTGTTTTATGGGACAATAATCGGGCATCCTGCTGGTGAAACCAGCCATCAACCTCACAGTTAATTCACTGGGGAGGCGCATTATTGCCTCATAAAATATCACTGTTATATTATTATGAGTGAGACCTAGGTAAAGATTTTTGGTATTTCAATTGTGATTTGCCAAATATATTTAGTTAAAGGGTACCTGACACCATACCAAATACATATATTTTATTTTCTCTAGTAGGTTTAAAATAATGAAACCCCAAAAGGAGCTGGGGTTTATGCCTCCAGTAAAGGTAATTAAGTTGTATATGCTGATCTTGCTAATGTTAATGAGTGGTTTACTAGAAATAAATTGCACTTAACTGCATCTTGAATGCAATCCACATAATCAGAAATGACTGGTAAATTAGTACCAAAGCCAGCAGTGTACAGTAAGGATGGCAAGTGAAAAACAAATGTTCTTTTGTGCACATATGAAAAGACGAAATCTTAAAATCTCAAGTGCTACAATGAGTCTAAGAAATTATTTACTCTGTGCACTTGTGTTCACAGGAACCATACAATTTTATTAGCTCTCTTGGCAATGCATTCTGGTGGCTTAGGGCCTCCACAGGAGAATATTCTTTTTCACGTCTAATCTAAATTCCCTCTGCTCTGATTTAGGCTTTGCAGTCTCTTAGCAGAAATGCTTCAGCTCTTTACACCCTCTCTGAAAACCACTCCCACTATCTCTAACCACAACCAACCCTTCCCAGCTTCACTTGGTACCACATTCAAATGACACAGATGATGGGGCCATGGTGTGTATGTTCCACTCTACACAAACAATAAATTATACAAATGCCAATAAACAGCTATTTTATTTCACACTTCAATCCCTTTGAATTTAAAAAAATATATTACTTAATTTTAAAAATAATTTGCTTCCATTGTGATGTATGAAATGTCAAAGAAATGGTTTTACTTTATGTTGTTGCTTATTAAAAGTTAAATTTTTGTTAGATTTTGTTCTTTTTTTTTTTTTTTTTAATTCTGAAGATCCTACACCTAAAGTGCATGGCTGAAAAATGTGCAAATACAAAAGTAAATAGAAAGCCAATAAGAGGAAAAGCAAAAGAAAAGAAAAAAGAACAATAAGAATTTCCATTCTTCCTGGGAAATAGTGGGTGATATTTTCAGATTTTCACTAAGTATTTTTTCAATTAGTTATTTACAATGGATTCATACACGTTTGCAGGGCTTCCCTGGTGGTTCAGTGGTTCACGTGATTCTCAACAGCTTTTGTTTCAATAGAATCACCTTCTCATTCTTAGGATTAAATGAATTCCAAAGTTTTGCTATTTCTTGTATACGAGTTAAGTGTATATGTATGACAGCTTTTTAACGGTGAATTTATGTGCCATAAAATTTACCTGCTTTCAGTGTACAATCCAATTATTTTAGTAGATAGGACATTTTCATCACTCCAAAGATATCTGTTGTATAAAAGTCTAGAGTCTAGTTTGTATTCCCTGTTTTGTACAACTATTTCTTTTGAAACTCTTATCTTTCAGGGGAAATTTTGGAGCTATCCAACATGTTAATTCAGCATGTGTGATACTGAATGTATTTTCTTATAAAAACAAAACAAATTTCACATCTATTAACATGCTATGTAGAGCATAAGTGTCTTTGCCCATCCAGGCTGCTATAACACATTTCTACAGACTGGGAGGCTGATAACCAGCAGAAATGTACATCTTGGAGGCTCAAGGCCTGAGCTCAGGGTGTCAGCATCATAGCCTTCTCTCCAGGGAGAGCTCTACGTTTGTGTCCTGACGCAGCACAGGGGGCTGGGAGCTCTGTGTGTTTCTGTTCTAAGGGAACTAACCCCAGTTATCATGGCTTCATGCTCATAGCCTCATTGCTTCCCAAATGCCCCAGGTCCTCTAACACATTACCTTGGTAGTTAAGGCTTCAACCTACGAATTTTGGGGAGGACACAGTGTTCAACCATAGCAATTTACTTCAATCACAAAAACAAAACCCAAATGATCATTATTTCTAACACAGCATGCTTCAAATAAAAAGACTAGATCTATATTCTGACCAAGGACAGACCAGTGACTTGGATGGATTCCCTTAGACTTTTGTTCTCAAACTTTAGGCTAGAAAATGGGATCCAGTCTACCAGGCTCTCAGGCCCCCAACTCCATTCTCTCACCGACCCAAAGGCCAAACTCACATGCACTCTTCATGCTAAAGTTTCCGACGCTAACATCCAAGTGAAAGTGAAACTGAACGTGTTAGTTGCTCAGACCTGTGAGCCCGTGGAATTTTCCAGGCAAGAGTATGGGAGGGGGTAGCCATTTCAGGGGATCTTTCAGGGGATCGGACTCAGGTCTTCGGCATTGCAGGAAGATTCCGTATGGTCTGAGACTCCAGGGACACCCACTAAACTCCATGGTGACAGGCAAAAGGTAGCATGACTAAGGCACTTGAAGATGTTACACAGTTTTTGGCTTTTACTACATTCTTAGATTCATGCTCCATACTTTTTAGGCCAGGACTCTCTCTTGTTCACATATGAGCTTGTACTTGAAACTAAAGAAAGAAATATTACCATAGTTAAAATGCAATTGTCTCTCTGAATGACATTAGAAAAAATCAACTGTAAGAGATGAGATTGCTGCTGCTTCTGCTAAGTCAATTCAGTCGTGTCCGACTCTGTGTGACCCCATAGACGGCAGCCCACCAGGCTCCCCCGTCTCTGGGATTCTCCAGGCAAGAACACTGGAGTGGGTTGCCATTGCCTTCTCCAATACGTGAAAGTGAAAAGTGAAAGTGAAGTCGCTCAGTCGTGTCCGACTCTTTGTGACCCCATGGACTGCAGCCTACCAGCCTCCTTTGTCCATGGGATTTTCCAGGCAAGAGTACTGGAGTGGGGTGCCATTGCCTTCACATATTAGCAGTGAAGTTTGTTAATTTGGTTATTTCCAGTTGAGCTGTAGAAGTAGACAATTTGAATTATCACAAATAATTCAATTCCCAAACTTAAAAGTTAACAAGCATTCCTTCAAAAAATCCCTAAACAGTGAAGACAATTCCAGGGAATACAGTTACTACATTAAGATAATGCTACCTGAGGGCTGGTTGGGTAACATTATTCTGCCCCCATAATTTCAATGTGCGTTCATTCCAGAATTCAATCATGGAAGGGGTGCTTGTCCACATAGAGAAGATGCATTCTCCTGTGTGAACGTGGGTGTGCAGAGCTTGAGGAGACCAGTCCCCAAGCCTGCCCTTTGCACACTCTTTCCCCTAGCTCTGGCTGTCTGAGACTGTGCCTTCAGTCTCTGCAGGCTCTCTCCCCTAGCTCTGTCTGAGACTGTGCCTTCAGTCTCTCTTCCAGGCTCTCTCCCCTAGCTCTGTCTGTCTGAGACTGTGCCTTCAGTCTCTCTTCCAGGCTCTCTCCCCTAGCTCTGTCTGTCTGAGACTGTGCCTTCAGTCTCTCTTTGCAGGCTCTCTCCCCTAGCTCTGGCTGTCTGAGACTGTGCCTTCAGTCTGCAGTTCTTCCTTGGGACCTCCCCTGTCACACTTCCACTTTCTAAAGGAAGACAGATCTCTCATCCACCAGAAACCTTATGACAGTTCATTGCCTGGAGCAGAAGAAATGCACAGGGAAACCGAAAATGCACACCTTACTGAAATCATTGATCCTGAGGGACAGCCATTGAAAGGAAGACAAAGAGAGCTTCAGGTAAAAAGTACAAAAGTGGAAGTGGTTTATTTTATGTAAGGCCCAGCCCACACAGCCTATCACTGGTTCACTCAATATCCTGTATCGACAGTTAGCCCGTCTACTCTTGAAAGGATGTTTTGGGGGTATGTTTAGCCCCAAGGTTTTCAATCTTTCAGTAAATATACTTCAAGTATTTGGAGGCAAGTATGAAACGTATGTGCCTCACAGTCAATTCAAACACACTTCTTTTTCATAAGCATCTTATTTTAGAAAGAACAGAGTTTCTACCACGAGGTTATGTTCCATTAAAATGTGTATTTTTATTATCAGTGAGCAAACAAATACTCTCATTTTCATTGCTAAACTTTTTAACTTAATTTATGACAGTACATAGGATGTTTTTACATTCAACAGAATGAACTTCAGAAACATGATGTTACTGAGTAAATTGAATAAAAAAAGAGAAAAATGATCTGAATTAACTGATACAAACAGGCAAGGTTTAACTGTTTGTCAAGCTCTCCTGCTGCTGGTGTCAACCTATTAGCAGCTGTGACTTTTCTTTTCTGTGTACACACTGGCTAATGCCAATTTCAAGATAAATAACATTAATTTAGGACAATCTTTTGATCTAAATGAAATAAATGGTTTCCAAAGTTCTGGGTAAACACATTTGATGCAGTTGAATGGGCCATATAGCCTTGGGCCCAGCTTAAAACAGTGACCTACCTCTGAGAGAAGAAATAGAAAATGGAAACTTATTTTAGTCACCCCCAAATGATTCTTATGCAACTATGAATAACATACTTCATTAAAAATTGAAAACTCCTGATAAAACTCTAAGTGTGGCTGGGTACTAGGACAATGGTTGTAGACCAGGCCATGTGGTCACTCTGTCTTTTTGTTTGTTTGTTTTAGTAGCTCAGTACTGTCAGACTCTTGAGACCCCATGGACTGTAGCCCACCAGGATCCTCTATCCATGGAATTCTTCAGACAAGAATACTGGAGTGGGTTGCCATTTCTTTCTTCAGGGGATCTTCCCAACCTAGGGATCAAATCCATGTCTCCTGTATTGCAGGCAGATTCTTGACCCCTGAGCCACTGAGATGGACTGCGCAGAAACGCGCCAGCAGAAGCGTGGCCGAGAGGAGTTACCCCTTGCCCAAAGTCAGAGGCTGCGACCAAGAGTGCCAGGCTGCGTTGGCACAGGAGCGGCCGAGAGGAGCTACTCCACATCCAAGATCAGGGGCGGCAGCAGAGGGGAGCTACCCCACATAAGAGGTCAGGGGTGGTGGCTGAGATGAGCTACCCCACATCCGAAGTCAGAGGCAGTGGCAGAGGGGAGCTACTCCATGTCCAAGGTCAGGGGCCGTGGCCTGGAGGAGCTATCCCACGCTCAAGGTCAGGGGAGGCAGCTAAAAGGAGCAACGCCATGTCCAAGGAGTGGCAGCTGCACAAGCAAAGGAGGGCTGAGAGGAGCTACTCCACCTTCAAGGTCAGGAGGGGCGGAGGAGGTACCCCTTGTCCAAGGTAAGGAGCAGTGGCTGCGCTTTGCTGGAGTAACCGTGAAGAGATACCCCACATCCAAGGTAAGAGAAACCCAACAAGACGGTAGGTGTTGCAAAAGAGCATGAGAGGGCAGACACGCTGAAACCATAATCACAGAAAACTAGCCAATCTGATCACACGGACCACAGCCATGTCTAACTCAATAAAACTAAGCCATGCCGTGTGGGGCCACCCAAGATGGGAGGGTCATAACAGAGAGGTCTGACAGAATGAGGTCTGCTGGAGAAGGGAAAGGCAACCACTTCAGTTTTCTTGCCTTGAGAACCCCATGAACAGTATCAATTCAGTTCAGTTCAGTTCAGTCCTTCAATCGTGTCCAACTCTTTGCATATGAAAAGGCAAAACGATAGAATACTGAAAGAGGAACTCCCCAGGTCAGTAGGTGCCCAATATGCTACTGGAGATCAGTGGAGAAATAACTCCAGAAAGAATGAAGGGATGGAACCAAAGCAAAAACAATGTCCAGTTGTGGATGTGACTGGTGATAGAAGCAAGGTCTGATGCTGTAAGAGCAATATTGTATAGGAACCCGGAATATCAGGTCCATGAATCAGGGCATATTGGAAGTGGTCAAATAAGAGATGGCAAGAGTGTATGTTGACATTCTAGGCATCAGTGAACTAAAATGGACTGGAACGGGGCAATTTAACTCAGATGACCATTATATCTACTACTGCGGGCAAGAATCCCTCAGAAGAAATGGAGTAGCCATCATGGTCAACAAAAGAGTCCGAAATGCAGTACTTGGATGCAATCCCAAAAACAACAGAATGATCTCTGTTCATCTCCAAGGCAAACCATTCAATATCACGGTAATCCAAGTCTGTGCCCCAACCAGTAATGCTGAAGAGGCTGAAGTTGAATGGTTCTATGAAGACATACAAGACCTTTTAGAACTAACACCCAAAAAAGATGTCCTTTTCATTCTAGGGGACTGGAATGCAAAAGTAGGAAGTCAAGAGACACCTGGAGTCACAGGCAAATTTGGCCTTGGAGTACGGAATAAAGCAGGGCAAAGACTAATAGAGTTTTAGCAAGAAAATGCACTGGTCATAGCAAACACCCTCTTCCAACAACACAAGAGAAGACTCTACACATGGACATCACAGGATGGTCAACACCGAAATCAGATTGATTATATTCTTTGCAGCCAAAGATGGAGAAGCTCTATACAATCAGCAAAAACAAGACCAGGAGCTGACTGTGGCTCAGATCATGAACTCCTTATTGCCAAATTCAGACTTAAATTGAAGACAGTGGAGAAAAATACTAGACCATTCAGGTATAACCTAAATCAAATCCCTTATGACTATACAACGGAAGTGAGAAATAGATTTAAGGGACTAGATCTGATAGAGTGACTGATGAACTATGGAATGAGGTTTGTGACATTGTGCAGGAGACAGGGATCAAGACCATTCCCAGGGAAAAGAAATGCAGAAAAGCAAAATGACTGGGTGAGGAGGCCTTAAAAATAGCTGTGAAAAGAAGAGAAGTGAAAAGCAAAGGAGAAAAGGAGAGATATAAGCATCTGAATGCAGAGTTCCAAAGATTAGCAAGAAGAGATAAGAAAGCCTTCCTCAGCGATCAATGCAAAGAAATAGAGTAAACAACAGAATGGGAAAGACTAGAGATCTCTTCAAGAAAATGAGAGATACCAAGGGAATATTTCATGCAAAGATGGGCTCGATAAAGGACAGAAATAATACTGACCTAACAGAAGCAGAAGATATTAAGAAGAGGTGGCAAGAATACACAGTTCAGTTCAGTCACTCAGTCATGTCTGACTCTTTGTGACCCCATTAAATGCAGCACACCAGGCCTCCCTGTCCATCACCAACTCCCGCAGTTCACTCAGATTCACGTCCATCGAGTCAGTGATGCCATCCAGCCATCTCATCCTCTGTCATCCCTTTCTCCTCCTGCCCCCAGTCCCTCCCACCATCAGAGTCTTTTCCAATGAGTCAACTCTTCACATGAGGTGGCCAAAGTACTGGAGTTTCAGCTTTAGCATCATTCCTTCCAAAGACATCCCAGGGCTGATCTCCTTCAGAATGGACTGGTTGGATCTCCTTGCAGTCCAAGGGACTCGCAAGAGTCTTCTCCAACACCACAGTTCAAAAGAATCAATTCTTCAGTGTTCAGCCTTCTTCACAGTCCAACTCTCACATCCATACATGTCTACTGGAAGACCATAGCCTTGACTAGATGGACCTTAGTTGGCAAAGTAATGTCTCTGCTTTTGAATATACTTTCTAGATTGGTCTTAACTTTTCTTCCAAGGAGTAAGCGTCTTTTAATATCATGGCTGCAGTCAACATCTGCAGTGATTTTGGAGCCCCCCAAAATAAAGTCTGACACTGTTTCCACTGTTTCCCCATCTATTTCCCATGAAGTGATGGGACCGGATGCCATGATCTTCGTTTTCTGAATGTTGAGCTTTAAGCCAACTTTTTCCCTCTCCTCTTTCACTTTCATCCAGAGGCTTTTTAGTTCCTCTTCACTTTCTGCCATAAGGGTGGTGTCATCTGCATATCTGAGGTTATTGATATTTCTCCCGGCAATCTTGATTCCAGCTTGTGTTTCTTCCAGTCCAGCGTTTCTCATGATGTACTCTGAATATAAGTTAAATAAACAGGGTGATAATATACAGCCTTGATGTACTCCTTTTCCTATTTGGAACCAGTCTGTAGTTCCATGTCCAGTTCTAACTGTTGCTTCCTGACCTGCATACAGATTTCTCAAGAGGCAGGTCAGGTGGTCTGGGATTCCCATCTCTTTCAGANGTGTTAGTTCTAAAAGGTCTTGTAGGTCTTCATAAAGCTGTTCAACTTCAGCTTCTTCAGTATTACTGGTTGGGGCACAGACTTGGATTACCGTGATATTGAATGGTTTGCCTTGGAGATGAACAGAGATCATTCTGTTGTTTTTGGGATTGCATCCAAGTACTGCATTTCGGACTCTTTTGTTGACCATGATGGCTACTCCATTTCTTCTGAGGGATTCTTGCCCGCAGTAGTAGATATAATGGTCATCTGAGTTAAATTGCCCCGTTCCAGTCCATTTTAGTTCACTGATGCCTAGAATGTCAACATACACTCTTGCCATCTCTTGTTTGACCACTTCCAATTTGCCTTGATTCATGGACCTGACTTTCCTATGCAATATTGCTCTTTACAGCATCGGACCTTGGTTCTATCACCAGTCACATCCACAGCTGGGTATTGTTTTTTCTTTGGCTCCATCCCTTCATCCTTTCTGGAGTTATTTCTTCACTGATCTCCAGTAGCATATTGGGCACCTACTGACCTGGGGAGTTCCTCTTCAGTATCCTATCATTTTGCCTTTTCATACTGTTCATGGGGTTCTCAGGGCAAGAATACTGAATTGGTTTGCTGTTCCCTTCTCCAGTGGACCACATTCTGTCATGCTGCATTGAAAGTCAGGAAGGGCGGCGGTGAGGAGATACCCGTCATCCAAGGTAAAGAGCAGTGGCTGCACTTTGCTGGAGCAGCTGTGAAGAGATACCCCATGCCCAAGGTAAGAGAAACCCAAGTAAGATGGTAGGTGTTGCAAGAGGGCATCAGAGGGCAGACACACTGAAACCATACTCACAGAAATCTAGTCAATCTAATCACACTAGGACCACAGCCTTGTCTAACTCAATAAAACTAAGCCATGCCCGTGGGGTAACCCAAGATGGGCGGGTCATGGTGGAGAGGTCTGACAGAATCCCAGTTGAGCTATTTCAAATCCTGAGAGATGATGCTGTCAAAGTGCTGCACTTAGTGTGCCAGCAAATTTGGAAAACTCAGCAGTGGCCACAGGACTGGAAAAGGTCAGTTTTCATTCCAATCCCAAGAAAGGCAATGCCAAAGAATGCTCAAACTACTGCACAATTGCACTCATCTCACACACTAGGAAAGTAATGCTCAAAATTCTCCAAGCCAGGCTTCAGCAGTTCGTGAACTGTGAACTTCCAGATGTTCAAGCTGGTTTTAGAAAAGCCAGCAGAACAAGAGATCAAATTGCCAACATCTGCTGGATCATCGAAAAGGGAAGAGAGTTCCAGAAAAACATCTATTTCTGTTTATTGACTATGCCAAAGCCTTTGACTGTGTGGATCACAATAAACTNAACATCTGCTGGATCATCGAAAAGGGAAGAGAGTTCCAGAAAAACATCTATTTCTGTTTATTGACTATGCCAAAGCCTTTGATTGTGTGGATCACAATAAACTGTGGAAAATTCTGAAAGAGATGGGAATGCCAGACCTACCTCTTAAGAAATCTATATGCAGGTCAGGAAGCTACAGTTAAAACTGGACATGGAACAACAGACTGGTTTCAAATAGGAAAAGGAGTACCTCAAGGCTATATATTGTCACCCTGCTTATTTAACTTATATGCAGAGTACATCATGAGAAACACTGGACTGGAAGAAACACAAGCTGGAATCAAGAGTGCCGGGAGAAATATCAATAACATCAGATATGCAGATGAAACCACCCTATGGCAGAAAGTGAAGAGGAACTAAAAAGCCTCTTGATGAAAGTGAAAGAAGGCATATAAAACTCGATGCTTAGACATCTTTCGATGCTTAGACATCTTTCACTGGCATTGTATGGGGATAAAGCAAGTCAAAGCAGGCATCAGCTACTAACAAGGAACCTTAGTGTTGATAACAGAGCATTCTGGGAAATGCTACAGCTTCCCTGGTATGTTCAGTTGGTAAAGAATTTGTCTCCAATGCATAGGACCTGAGTTCGATCCCGAGGTAGGGAATATTCACTGGAAAAGGGAATGGGAATCCACTCCAGTAGTCTTGCCTCGAAAACCCGTGGACAGAGGAACTTAGCAGGCTATAGTCCATTGGGTCACAAAGAGTTGGAAACATCTTAGTGACTAGACAACAATCGGAAATGCTACATCATCACAGATGCTCTGAATATAGCAAAGGATGGCAGAGTGTGGGGAAAAAAAAAAAAGGAGCTAAACCCTCAGTTGAAGATTCTCAGCTGAAGGATAAATGGAGTTTGACTATGAATATTAAAAAATGCGTTAAACATATTTATGCCACTTACATTTCATTTTTGATAAAGTACATCAGATATAATATTTTATATAATAAAATACATGATAATCCTGTAAGATATCTTTCAAAAGGTAGAACATATAAGTTGAGATAGAAAGAAGTTCTTGCACAATCACTTAATTAGCATCTTTCAGTTTTCTTTCTTATTGGCATAAAGATTTTTTACATTTTTCTCTACTTTAGTTCACAGTTAAATGCCATTTTAAATTTTAACTTCTTTCTAACAAGTGTAAACTCAATGCAGTGTTTGTAACGACAGAACTTACAGAATTTCTTATGGGATTTGCTGGTGGCTCAGACGGTAAGGAGTCTGCCTGCAATTTAGGAGACCCAAGTTGATCCCTGGGTTGGGATGATCCCCTGGAGAAGGAAATAGCTACCCACTCCAGTATTCTTGCCTGGAGAATCTCATGCATGGAGGAGCCTGGTTGGCTATAGTCCATAGGGTCGCAAAGAGTTGGACGTGACTGAATGATTTCACTTCACTTTATAGAGTTTTTATTAACTGCACTTAGCATTGTCCTAGAAAAATAGCTGTCATTTAATAACATGTTTCTTGAGCTAAAATGAAGATGCAATTGGAATTGCACAAGAAAGGTATTAATAAACTGGAGTTTGCTCATTTCTTTTTATAACACAGATTTTATTCATGTATTTGTATTTTTCTTCTACATTTATCCCCCCATTTTCCTTCCCTTCCTCTTCCTTACTTCACCTGTAATTTTCCATAAGCTTGCAGTTTATAGGAAGTTTGTAAGAAGCTGGCAATTGAAAATTCTGGAGAATCTACTGAACTGATGACCCTACCTCACACCAGCCTCTCCGGACCTTTCTGCCTCAGGCTTTCCTTGAAGTGATACAAGAAACTCCCATGTACATCGACATCAGCCAAAGAAGTAGCAACAGCAGCTCACACTCCCTTGTCCACTATTTCACATTGGAAGCAGCGATCAGAGTTAACTACTCAATGGAAGACAACTTAAAATCATACAGCTTTATACACGTGCAAGCCAAAGAGCTGCACTCATTTATATTAGAAAGTCACATAGCAAATGATAAATTTTCAGCTTAATTAATTTTAGCCTCATAAGTCTACCAATCCGGATAGACTTGAAATTAAAAATAAAGAAGACTCTTTCCTTGCCTCCTCCTAATAAAATATGAAATATCTATGGATGTGTTAAATACAGGTGGATACTCTAAACCCAGAAGGCTGAGCACTGAAGAATTGATGCTTTAGAATGGTAGTGCTGGACAAGACTCTTTAGAACCATTTGAACTGCAAGGAGATCAAACCAGTCAATCCTAAAGGAAATCAACCCTGGATATTCAGTGGAAGGACTGATGCTGAAGCTGAGGTTCCAATACTCTGGCCATCTAATTTGAAGAACTGACTCATTGGAAAAGACTCTGATGCTGGGAAAGACTGAAGGCAGGAGGAAAAGGGGATGACAGAGGTTGACATGGTTGGAAGGCATCACGGACTCAATGGACATGAGTTTGAGCACGCTCCAGGAGATAGTGAAGGACAGAGGGGTCTGGCGTGCTGCAGTCCATGGGGTCACAAAGAGTAGGGCACGACTGAGGAACTGAACAACACTATGAACCGGGAGTACTGTCAAGGGATCCAATTTCAGAGCCTGCTGGTGTGTTAAGACAGGAAACCTGGAATACATCCAAGATGTCTTTAAAACTGGCTCTTCAGCTGTTCAGAGTAAAATTATCATGGGCTGCTGCTATGAAGAAATAGAATATTAACCTCGTTTCTGATATCATTCACGGAGCAAGAAGATATAAAAGGATCGCTTCGTCAACATCCACAAGGTATATTTCTAGGAGGAATTAATCTGTTCAGAGAAAATTGTTTGACAGGAAAATTACCACAAGAGAAAGAGAGTTCTTCAAAAGCAAGAGCCCTTAATGGAAGGAACCACAGGAAAGCAGAGCTGGCCTGCTGTAACGAGCCCTTCAGAAGACGCCTCTGTGCTCGTCGTCTTCCTTGGCGACCTGACTCTCTCCTCCGCATTTCTCCCGGCTCTCTATTCTCTTGGTCCAACTTCTTAATACTCAAATGCTTGCCCAGCCCTTCGCTCTCCTCCCTTTCAGAGCAGAGTGAAGTAACTTTAGAAAAATTGCACGTGTTCTGAATACAAACAAACGGACACACTGGCCGCTGTGCCGACCCCTCCCGCTGGCCCGGCACGTGTTCGTCTCCCCTGGCTCTACCTGCTGCCCCAGGAAACTGCTCTGCGTGGAACCTGTGAGCAGGTCCTCTGCCCTCCTGGCTTCTCTCTGTGACCCGCCAAGTAGAAGCCCCCTGAAGGGACTGGAGAGAGGACATGTGGGGCAGGTCGTTCACGTTGCCGGCTCTTCCCGTAAGATGTTGCCACGGTTTCCGACAGAAAGCAAGCGCACCTCTCAGGGCGGCCGCCTTTCTGCGCCTCTCCATCCAGACTCTAGCTGCTGCTCTTTTCTCCTGCTTCCTGTCTACCCCAGGGTTAGTCATTCAGTCACGTCCGACCCTTAGCAGCCCCATGGACTGGAGCCCTCCAGGCTCCTCTGTCCATGGGATTCTCCAGACAAGAATACTGGAGTGGGTTGCCATTTTCTCCTCCAGGGGATCTTCCCAACCCCGGGATGGAACCCAGGTCTCCTATATTGCAGATAGTTCTTTACCATCTGAACCACCAGGCAAGCCTGAGGACAGCCACAGCTTATCTATTCGTGGACCAGCCATCTGCTCTGTCTCATGGCTTCTTTATGCCCACAATACTCCAAACATCATTTAGGCATAAATGCTCTGAGTTTTCCTGGCTGCCAAGAGATCTGTGGGCTTCTCAGGTGGCACTGGTGGTAAAGAACTTGCCTGCCAATGCAGGAGACTTAAGAATTGAGGGTTCAGTCCCTGGGTTGGGAAGATCCCCTGGAGGAGGAAACGGCAACCCACTCCAGTATCCTTGCCTGGGAAATCACATGGACAGAGGGGCCTGGTGGGCTACAGTCGATGGGGTCGCAAAGAGTGAGACATGACTAAAGTGGCTAAGCACAGGAAACACGCTGATATAGTCAACCTTCTCCAAAGGACAGAGAATACACTTTTAAAACAAATAATTCTAGTCCATTTTCCGTTCTTGCTCACCAGAGGAAATCTCTATTTTCAGTTCCTCATTTCTCATTTCTTACTTTCTAGTCTAATATTCATATTATGATATTTCTATGCTTATTTTGTCATGTGTTTTAAACTTTTGATAAAAACATTCATACTGCAGGTATTCTTCTCTCAGGCTTGACTTTTCTTCACTCAGTTTTATATTCCAGACTTTCCTCCATACGACATTTGACATATGACATATGACATTTTCACTACTGTGTTTTTTCAATTACATCATATATACTATACTTCATGAATCCTTTATTCTTCAGAAGAACATCTGTACCGTTTGCACAATGTCACTGTTACACCATCTACAGCCACAGCCACAGATTCACTTCACAGGCCTTCTGGATCATGTCTTTTTAAGGACAATGAGTTATTATAACATCTTCAATTCTATTAGACAATGGTAGATTATTTTCCAAAGGAACTATACCATCTTTTCAAAACATCAGAAGTACTTAACAATTCCACAAACCCTACTTCTCTGTCAACACTTGATATTGTCCAACATTTACATTTTTACAGGTTAGTGTGTGTGAAACTAATTTTATTGTAGCTTTAATTTGCAGTTACCTAGAGAAAAATCTGGGCTTCCCTGGTGACTCAGATGGTAAAGAATCTGTCTGCAATGTAGGAGACCCAGGTTTGATCCCCTGGGTCAGGAAGATCCCCTGGAGAAGGGAATGGCACCCCACTCCAGTATTCTTGCCTGAGAATCCCATGGGCGGAGGAGCCTGGGGGACCACAGTCCATGGCATCGCAAGAGTCAGACATCACTTAGTGACGATACAACAACATGCTTTCCTCACATATGCAGGTCAGACACATGTCACTTGTCCCAGGTCAGACACACAAGTGAGCAGAGTTGGGATTAAGATCCAGATATGAATCAAAGCCAATTCACTTCCTGAACCCCCATGAACCACAAGAGCCAGGCCTGTGCCTGAGGTCACTTGTATTGACCAAGATGGAAAAGCCAGAATAGTGTAGTCACAAGGAAGCAAATCAGACAAGAAGGGCCCATTAAGCAGAACTAGCTTCTCTCTCCCCCGACACACATATACAACTTACTGCCATTTTGTCATGAACTTGACTCCCTGAGTAGACTTCACAGCTATTAAGTGCAGCTGGCTACAACTTCCAAGAGGAGAGTGGAATCATGAAGAGCGAATCATAGAATATCATGCACTTTATGAGTCCCTAGTATTTGCTGAAGCAAAGAAACAATTTAGCAATCATGCACTGTTTCAAATTGGAGGCTAACTAGGTAGATGACATATAATTAGAAAATCAATATTTCATTTTGAATAGTATTATTTATTGTAATATCCATCATAGGAATTTAATAGTTTAATTTAGCAAAATACACTAAAAATGTGCGAACATATGATTTGAAGGCAATTTAACAGATGAAAAAAAGTTTAAAAAATATAAAGAAATTCTCAAGACACTCGTATCTTCCACAAGCTCCAATTTCCTCACCTGTTGATTACTTTCCTGCTTTAGCTGTCATGTAACTCAAAGAGCTGGTTCCTATTTGCACCAAGTGTGACAGTTGCCAGCAATATAAAGAAAAAAAAATCTCTCTTAAACAACATAAGCACTAGTCCAACCTCCTCACATAAAGAAAAGGGGCATTCAGCCTTCAAAAGCTGCCACTTTCCTATCAATACTGACAGCCAAGTGCATTCCACAAAATCCCAAACAATTCTTAACTTGATTCTCTGATTAAGACCTTTTGAGCATGGTAATATTAGAAGTTATACCATAATTTTCAAATGTGATTAAATTATTCTAGACTTTTATAATATATTGGTCAAAAATATAACTTTTAACATAAAAAAATATATTTGCAATAGATAAACCTGACCATATTAATTTTCAACCAGAAGCTAACCAAAGCCAACCTGCAAAAAAATGAGACTGACACAAGAGAGAAGAAAATGCTACTATGTTTTACGCCACCAAATGCTATTCTTTAAAATTTTTTTATTAGTTATCTTATTTAAACTTTATATCAACCTCAGCAACTCTGTTATGCTATTTTGGTTTTGTTCTCACAGTAGAAGAGAAGTTTGAATGTAAAAGAATTATAATAAATTCATGGTATAATGCAATGCCTCCCCAATTATCAGAGCTATAAATAGTAGAAAGGAGCTTGGGAATCTTCCTGAGTCTATTACTCATGTTCTTTCCAGCACTTGTCTATTACTACATGTCATAATACAATGTAAACATAATATCATGCATGCATTTTCAAAAGCAGGAAAATATTAATCAGCCTAACTTCCATAATGATTCATACTTTAGAAAACTTGAAACGTTCACAGCGACCTACTCGTTTTTGTAATCCCGAAGGCAGCTAAAATCAATCCCCGGGATTCAAATCTGTTTTCCATTGTAGCATGCTGAATTCTGCCTGGACAGACTACTGCTACTTTAAAAAAAAAAATGTATTAATTTATTTAAAAGGACCACAAAGAGCTCCTGGCACAGTAACCAAGGTATGTAAAATCCCTGGCTAACCATGGAGTTTGGAGAGATGAGTTCTTGGTCGCAGTGCTTCCCACAACTCTGTGGAAGCTTCTGAAAAGAAAATCAATACTAAGAGTGAAGTGAACTATCTGACCCCTGCCCCTCAACACACACCACACTCGTTCTGTTCCCTTCCACCGGGGCTGTTACTCTCAGCACCCAGGACAGCGCCCCTCCTGCCCTTCTCCCCTCCTGCCCTTCTCCCCTCCTGCCCTTCTCCCCTCCTTTCTGAGGCCAGCTGCGGGATTCCCTCCCCGCTGCTAGCACTGCAAGTGCTGCTCAGGCTACTCTGTGTCTCCCTACCTGCTGTCCCCACGTCCCCACCACTGTGACACGGCCCCCAGCTGGGGCTCCTCCGCGGGCCAGTTCACGCCTCACTCCACCTAGGAAACTGCTGGCAAGCCCATGACTTACAATATCTACTATGACGATTGTCCTTCTCTATTTTATGTGATGCATTATAGAGACTTAAGAATGTGCTCATATTTCCCAAGATAAATTTCAGGATTTAGTATCTTCAATCGTATGAGTTTATAAAGGTATTAAACTCAAACCACATTCTCCTATATGTACAATATATTCCCTACGTTGGAGCATTTATTTTGCTGTATTGTCAGCTTATATAACCCTATCTAGGCTAGAATATAAATAGACCAGAATTAGGTATGACAAAACAACAGTGGGGGGATGAGTCATCAAATTTGCTTTTATTTACTTAATAATGTTTTAATATTTTCAAATATGTATTCTAAGTCTCAGTACTCTTGGTGGTAAAATAATAAGTCCACAATATACAATTATTTTAAAATTAAATTGAGATCATATATGTGAAATTATAAGCATATTATAAGAGCTTGAGAAATGCTAGGTTTTATCAATATCACATGACTCCTTAAATAGTTTTAAATCTCATATGAGAGCATGCATTATGACAATGAAGCATATAGATACACTATGAGCCATATATAGAAATTTAAAAGTATACTTTAATAAAGCTGTAAGTTTTGCTCATTATATATATCAAATATATGTACCTCAAACTCATTCAAATGCTCTGAAATGAACTTCAGGTTAAAAAAAAATAACTCTTTATCAGTGAGCTACACAGTAATAGAACTGGCATAGAGAAAAACGGTGGAAATTTTAGGTGAATAGCCCACTCTCATTTTAAAGATCTGTTAATTTAGGTTCCGCAGAAGTGAAATATTTTGTTCAGGGTCACTCAGCTGGTTAGTAATAGCATTGTGATTATAGCCTAATTTTCCCAGTTCTAAAATCTATGGTATTTTTTTGGTACCAATATTTATATTCATTTTAATATATGCAAGTATAACTGAGGAATCATAGACAGTTCTTTAAGGACTGAGTACTTCAGGAGTACTTATAAAGTCCTTTAAAATGGTCTCATAAATGCCAGAAAACCAACAACTCACAGCATACTCTGCTGTCCTGTTCATCTTGGGCTGCTGTGTAATCCATCATAATATTTAAAAGCTGGTAAGTTATGCTTCAGTGTGATTCGTTTTACTTTGTGTATTGCTTTCTGTGTAGAGGAGGAAAATCTCTGTCAACCAAGCTTCAAAGAAAAATAAGTATTCAGTTCACAAAAGTCCAAAATGCTGGAAAGGTTTTCCAAAATATTCAGCTAATAGTCTCCATCCTTGAAAAAAGACTGAGCTAAATCGTTTCTTTCTGTACTTTTATAATTACTGGCATACATAATTTATATACTCAAACCGTTCACAGCTACGTCTTCATACAGTTTTATAGCCTCTAAGAGAACGGTTTCCTCCCCGTCTGACAGGCACACTACCTGTGCGAGGATTAACAGGGCAGCTTGATAAAACATGCCCACGTGCTGCGGAATCCAGAGAATTACAGGGCGCCGCCAGCGCGGCCGCGGTGACTGCGGCCGGCGTCCTCGCGGAGAGCTCTGATCAGCGGGGCCGCGCGTTCTCAGCCGCACTGGCTGAACTCCCACACAGGGGCAGCAAATCTTGCTCTGAAGCCGCTGAAAGGCTGCAAAACTTGTTCTGAGAGGTAGGTCTTGGAAACACAGTCACTGAAGTATTGTCCCGGGGGTCCAGGAAATGCTATATCTACTAGCAGATCGGTGAGAGGCGGCTCCGTGGTTTCCCCGACCCCTTCACAAAGCGTCCCCGTCGGGGCCGGGCTTCGGGCAGGTGCAGGGAGATGCCCACACACGCCCCGTCCAGAGTGTTAAAGAAACGGACTGCAGCCTCTCAGGCTTGAAAAGCCAAGGATCTTCTGGCTCATGCCTGGTGAGCAAAAGGTCCTAGAATCGGTATCTTATAAAAACAGGCTTCGATTTTCCCAAGGAGATTACCAGTCATATTTACTGTGAAGCAATAAATACTCCCCGCCTTTGGCAGAGAACATGCCATTAGATTCAATGTCTCTCCACCGTTTTGTGAAGGAGTATCTGATTAAATACTGTGTCAAGGGGCAGAAATCACAGGCATTATACAGCCTTAGCCTTCAATGACTCCTATCCTTGTCGTTCAGTAAAAACCTCCAAACAGGGTACATTCTTTACGTTTGATAGTTAACCCCTGGAGGGAGGAGAAAGGGCAGCCATATCTTCCCAATAAAGCTCTAAATTAAATATGATTAATTCAGTGTTGTTCTTGTTGTTAATATTTAGTTGCTAAGTTGCATCTGACTTTTGTGACCCCCGTGGACTGTAGCCTGCCAGACTCCTCTTTCCGTGGGATTTCCCAGGCAAGAACAGGGGAGCAGGTTGCCATTTCCTTCTCCAGGGGATATTCCCAACCCAGTGATAAAACCCCGGTCTCTTGCATTGCAGGCAGATTCTTTTTTTTTTAATTTATTTATTTTAACTGGAGGCTAATTACTTTACAATATTGTACTGGTTTTTGCCATACAGTGACTTGAATCAGCCATGGGTGTACATGTTCTTTATCGCTGAGCTGTCAGCCATCAGGGAAGCCCCATAATTATGATTAATTAAACAAATGTAACACAGAATGAAAGGAAGAGAAGACAGCAAAGAAAAATAGCTATATGCTAAAAGAAAATATGAATAATAAGAATAAAAACCAGAGAGGGCAAACCTGTAAAAGTCACATACATCTTAGATGGGTTCAGCCTTTAACCCCATTTACTGCCTCGAGTTGATCTTGTCTATACGTGTACACACAGCAGGCTTGCATATTTTGGCTTCAGGTGCTCCTGAGGGTGACCACACCAGTAGTCTACAGCAGGACAGGCTTGCCAGTGACCCTCACATCTCACAAGCTGTGTATCCTCTGTGGGTTCTGTCCACAACACACACCCTGACTGTTGGCAGGTATCAGTTGGAGGACCCTCTTGCGAGTGTGGTTCCCGTGACCCCTGTCCAATGTGTGCATGTCCAATGAAGAGCTGCTTCAAAGCTGCAGTGAAATAAAAATGTCTCGGATTTGATGAATTGCGGTGAATTGCTTTGAGGTGCCAGGTCTCCCTCGTTTAAATGCAAATCCTGAAGTTAATTTTAGAAATGAAAAGGATCACAGAGATCATATAATCAAATGCTCTCATTTTCCAGGAGAAGATACTGAAGGTCAGAGCAGGTAAGCATCTTGCCTAAAATAACACCAGTAAAATATTACCTTTAAGTACATATAATGAGCCTCCAACAGGCATCTGACTGTGTGTCATGTTAGCTGTGTTTGCTGATCAATTTCTTCTTCCATTTTCCACAATTCTTACCAACTATGTATTTCTCTGATCAAAAAGATCTAATGTTTCTCTGCTCATTTATCACTGATGATCTTATCCACTACTACAGTGAAAAAATGAAAGTCAACTTTTTTTTCTCAACTAATCAATAATGTCCATTCGTCTACATATCTAGCCATCTTCTATCTGTTCAACTTTGGCAGCATTCATTCTTTTTTTTTCTCCCTACACCAAAAGCAGGTTTTATCTGTTACTTAGAGCTCTCTATTCACTATTTACAATTACTTATCATTTCCTTCTGCTTTCTGGAAAAAATTTTTTTTTACATTAGCAATTATGCCTTCTATAGTTACATGTATACTTACAGGTCATCATAAACCTATGATCCATGTCCTTTTCAAACACACATCCATACACACAAAAGTTCTTTGAGCCAAAGTCCCCTTCCAGGTACCATAATATATATCACCTTTTTATATCCAAGTTTCTTAAAGTTTTATTTTGTTTTATATTCCTAATCACCTACTCTTCAAGCCACTCCCATAGTCCTCTGATCCCATGGCTGCAAGAGTTTCTGAGAAGCAACGTGAACTCCACGATTCTGATCCCACTGAACGGTCTAAGTCCTCATCCCACTTGAGTCCGCAGCAGCATCCTGAACATCGTCAATGCACAAAACACCCTCCAAAATTCCTGAAGCCTCTTCTAACTCAAACCCATCACCCTATGTGTCTACCATCTGATTTCAATACACCCTTTCTGAGCATAAGTGCTAGAAATGTTGCTTATGCTCATTGACCATTTTTTACCTCCAATACCCTGCCTGCACTCAGTATAACCTACAATCTGCCCCCACCATCCCATTCAACAGTTCTGTCTGTACTGCAGCCCTTACTAGACACAGAGATGGGCACAGACACTGGAGTGGGCTTTTCAGATTTGTGTTTTCAAAAAAAAAAAAAGCACTTTGGATAGCGTGTGGCATGAGATTGCTTGATGACAGGCTTTTGCATCAGCTTGACCGTGATTATTTAGCTGGTTATTGCAGTTGGTCTTGCCTAGAGAATCCCAGGGATGGGGGAGCCTGGTGAGCTGCCATCTATGGGGTCGCACAGAGTCAGACACGACTGAAGCGACTTAGCAGCAGCAGCAGCAGTTGAGAAATGATGGCCTCTTCCCCTACAGCGGTGATGGGAATGACCATGAGGGTGTAGATGTGAGAGACGTATGGGAGAGACAATGAACAGGACATGATGAGATGTAGCCAGGGAGAAGACTGGGTCAAGATTTTCTGCCAGACTTCTGCACTGAACATCAGTGCTAAGATAAAGCACAGAGGACGAGAAGTGGGTTGTATAGGCTTGGAACACAGACAGGCAGCGTTTCATCCCCACAACAGTAACAGGCAGTAGGCAGCTGGGTATGTAGGATGAGAGATCAGAAGGAAAAGGCTGACATGGACCTGTGTCTAGGAGTCCTTTGGTATACATCTACTCATTCAAATGTTATTTATTAAGTACCACCTATTGTATGTCAAACCTAGACAGCATTTTAAAAAACAGAGACCTCAGTTTGCCCACAAAGGTCCATCTAGTCAAAGCTAGAGTTTTACCAGTAGTCATGTACAGAGTTGGGCCATAAAGAAGGCTGAGCACTGAAGAACTGATGCTTTCAAACTGTAGTGATGGAGAAGACTCTTGAGAGTCCCTTGGACTGCAAGGAGATTAACCTAGTCCATCCTAAAGGAAATCAACCCTTCATATTGATTGGAAGGGCTGATGCTGAAGCTGAAGCTACAATACTTTGGCCACCTGTTGTGAAGAACTGACTCACTGGAAAAGACCCTGATACTGGGAAAGATTGAGGGCAGGATGAGAAGAGGATGAGATGGTTGGATGGAATCATCAGCTCAATGGACATGAGTTTGAGCAGACTCCAGGAGATAGAGAAGGACAGGGAGACCTGGTGTGCTGCATTCCATGGGGTCACAAAGAATCAGACACAACTTAGTGACGGAACAAGCACTGCACACAGGCATAGCTGAGTCCTCTGGAAGGATCAGTACTGGACGGGGGCAAAATTATCTGCCTTTATGGAGTTTACGTTTGATTTGCTGAAAACAAAGAAGACATATTAAACAATGCACTGTGCCGGAAGACGCTATGCATTATAAAACAGAAGTAGGCTGGTGTAAGGAACACAGATCATACCGGACTTGGGTGATGCCTTTTAACACAGAGGCACATAGATGGAAAGTACAGCCATGAAAATTCACGAGTTGAAATATTTCCAGTGCACTGTGCGGAGGAGGAACTCAAAGGACACTCATGAAATTTCTTACAGAGGAGAGGGTGACCCTGAGGATATGACAACCAAGACAAAATTGTGGCAAGAGAGGAAGGAAGTTTCCACTCTATGAAATCTGGAGGCAATGCAGTTAAACTAAAGATTCAAGAAGAGGAGCAGGCCTCCCAATATTATCTTATAATGCAGTCCAATTCTGGTAATGTGCAAGTTCTTAATTGGCAACATTGAGCCATGGACGCCCTCCAGCCTCGTTCCAGGCTGTGCTCTCCATCACTCTGTCTGGCTAACTATACTTCCCTCAACATTTTAAGTGCGATCTTTACTGTGCTCTAGCCTCAGAGCCCTTGCACTTTTATTTCTGATGTTATTCAACCACTGTCTGATAGCCACATCTTCGCCTATTAGCCTAAAACCCACCTCTGCAGAGAAGCTTTCCAGCCTCACCCGGGCTGGGGTAAGCTGCTTTATACACATCTCCATAACCATGTGAGTGGGCTTCTCTGGTGGCTCCGTGGTAAAGAATTCACCTGCAGTGCAGGAGACTGCGGTTCAATCCCTGGGTCAGGAAGATCCCCCGGAAGAGGGCATGGCAACCCACTCCAGTATCCTTGCCTGGAGAATCCCATGGACAGAGAGGCCTGGCGGGCTACAGTCCATGGGGTTACAAAGAGTCGAACATGGCTAAGTGACTTAGCACACGTCCATGCACAACAATGTGAGTATGCCCTCCGTGACACTGATCGTTTGTATGAATTTAGTTTCTACATTTTCCTTAATATTAAGGCTCTTTTTATGTTCAGAGGATTCAGACACTTCTTTTCATTTGCGCTACCTAATTATCTACTTATTTTCCTTCTTGAAGTTGCAGACTCTGGTCCATCAGCCCCTAAGATCTCAATGTTACTTTCCTTTCAGGTGGGCACTCGCCTTGCTCTGCCTACCTAATGGTTTCTGATTGAACTGTTTAGGAGAGAATAGAGAAAGAGAGGGTAAAAAAGGAGAGGAAAGGAAAGAAGAGATGAGAAGAGGGAAGGGAGGGAAAGGTAGAGGGAGAGAAAGAGGAAGACAGGGACGGAATAAGAGTAAGAAGTTATTCTTTACAGTTAAAGCGTCTCTACTTTTTAAAGTATAGATTCAATATGAATTTTACAAGCCCCACTTGTGTCTCTACTTTTTAAAATATAGATTAAATATGAATTGTACAAGCCCACTTTTCATTATTTTCTCTTTTCTTTGAGTGCAAGAATCAAGCATAATCACAGAAGAAAACTGAATGAAGCCTGACAGCATCACACATATCCAGTTCACAAGGGGACAGAGGAGAAGCACCGCCCAGGCCCTCCTACCACTGTCTTAGAGAAGAGGGCCTATTTCTTAAGTGAAGAATTTCCTTCCTGCTTCTACTGCATCTTCTATCAGCCAGTAGCCTTTGCAGACATCACCTGTTCCTGCTGGGTACCTTGTCCGCTGGATACAAGTGGTTGGGAAAGGCAGGCTTGTCGAAGATATGCGGTCCTCAGATGGAGAATTCACTCTAAACTATAAACTGGCTACATGGAGACTTCCAAAAGGCAATATTTTATAACTGAGCCATGACTCCTATTTTTAATCCCTCAGCATTGAGTCCAAGCCCAGGGATCACCTCTAACATCAGGGAAAACAGCAGTGTTAGCCCTGCCCAGAGTGACATTTGACTCACACAGCAAAGGAGATGGTATACATGCTTTCACTGAAACGGACAGTGGAAATTTGGAAAACAATGTAACTCCTGGGAAATTGCAGGGCTGTTCTTTTCTAGGACATTAACATTTCTGGAGAAGCTGGATTCTTCCTCCTATGGTGGGGGTGAGAGGAGGGTGAGGTTGGGGATCAGCCCAGGGTCCAGAACTTAGCCTCAGTGCACAGGTGCCCTGGGGCTCAGGGAGCAGAACTTTCTCTGGTTGTTATGCAACTTTCCCGAAGCTGTGGACACAAATGTGCATGTCCCTACCAATTGCATAGAAATGCTTGAATGGCCCCAGTAGGAGTCTATAATTTCTTCCACTGTACTGAAATTCTGGCTCAAAGGCAAACATCATAGCATAATAGGGATTCATTTATGTCACAAAGGGCTAACAACTGCAATGGAAAAAAAACCTGAAAAATTACTCAAATTAACCCTGTGTGTGCTCCATCAGGGTATTTCACGCCTTTCAGACTGAACATAAATGTCCTGCAAGAGTGATAAAGGGTCGAGCAGCACGCAGGGGACATGCTGGCTCTCTTTCTTTACTCCAGAACGTGCAGATCCAGGATCCCACTTAAATGAGGACACACTGATGAGACAGAGAATGCCAAGTACAAAGAGTCCAGGGCAGGGTGACTTGACAAGTCAGTGAAAGCCTGAGTGGCCAATGGATTCTCCTGCGTCCTGAGCTGAGTCTCCTAGACTCCCTTCACTTCTCAGAATTTCAGATGAGCCTAGAGAAGTTTATTTCTTTTTTCCTTAGATCTGCAGGATGTAACAAGTGCCAGAGGAAACTCCATGTCCCTACTGTCTGATATTTACACTCTCCATCTCCAATTGCAGTTGAACCCTTCAGGTTCAATGCTCTATGTCATTTAAATGAAACTCTTTTTAATTAGAGGAAATATTGGGGGTTATTACCAATTGCAAATGAATGCCGATGATATAGCTGGTGTTTGTACAGCACTTTCACATTGTCTATTTCAATTAATCCTTACAGGAATTAAGAAGCTGAAAGGGTTAATTGCTCAGTCATGTCTGACTCTTTATGACCCCATGGACTGTAGCCCACCAGGATCCCCTGTCCATGGGATTCTCCAGGCAAGAATACTGGAGAAGGTAGCCATTCTCTTCTCTAGATCTTCTCAACCCAGTGATCAAACCCGAATATCTTGTGTTGCAGGTAGATTCTTTACTGTCTGAAACACAGGGAAGGTGAGGATGGTTTACTTATTTACAGGAAACATTCAGATCAGTAGTAATTCTCCAAAGTAGCTAGCTAAAAGCCTATAATTGCCAGAGTCAATGTGAGAATATGTGTGCTCAGGCAACTCAGCTCTCTGTCACGTTTCCAGGAGACAATGTGCTTTCCACTTTGGTCCAAAAAAAGGTTCCAGAAAAGTCTTGATAAGAAAAAGGGCTGTCCTTGGGAGCCAGTAAAGGAAGAGAAGTAGAAGGAGGAGTTGGAAATTATTCAATATTATCTCCAGAACTAGCTCTGTGTCTTTAATTAGAGTAAAGAATGGATGCTGATACCTCTGAGAAATATAAGCAAAAATAAAAAGCCTCAATGGACTCTGCCTCAGAATATTTAAAAAATCACATTTGGAAATAAGTTGAAGGGTTAATTGCCACTGCAGGGTGTCTTTGTATTTTAAAATTAACCCTTTCCTCTCAGCCAATGGGTGATGGCATTATGAAAACCCGAACCACACAGCAACAGCCAGGTCAGCCAAGGGTCAGGCGGCTTGCTGTGCTGCCCATCAGATGTCTTCTCCAGAAAGTAGGACAGCCACGAACACGCGGAAGCTGTCAGTGAAGGCCACCTGCCGGGCTTACTGGAACATGCACATGTTGACGCATTAAAGACTTAGCTTCCCTGTATTTTGTTCCTGTGACAGCGCAAAAGGTGTGTCAACTGTGGCTAAGAAATGGGACTTTCCATTTGCTTTGCACCCGAGAAAATGAATACAGGAGGGACACTCATTATATCAGCTGTTGATAATTCTCCCTGCTTGCAATGCAGAACTGACTCTTCCTGAAGCAGAAAATTCTGTTGCTAATGTGATTCATTTAATGCAATTGGAAAACTGTTTTAAACAGGACTATGTCAAATACATAGTAAGCTAGAAAATGTCAAAATCTTTGTGACTGAGAGCGTTGCTAACTCTCTTATTAAAACGCCAAAGTACATGATAGTTTACATGAAGTTCTAAAGATTCCGAGTAGATTAGTTTAAAATCAACATGTACGACACCTATACTGATCTTAAAGTGCTACTCATACAGTAGCTAATAGTCACACTCTCTACACTCACTGCGTGCAAGTAGGCACTGTTTTGACCACCTGCTATCCATCAGCTTACACAGCTCCCATAACAAACTTCTTTGGAGAGGAATTCAGAATAAGAGTTTACGTGTCCCGTCCAATGCTGCACTTAAAGCAAAAGGTTCTGAGTGGATGGATACAGTGTCACCTGAATAATTTTATCTCTGTATAACAGACTCTGACCTAATCTTTTTTTAAGGTGAAGAACTGGGATCCTGATATGGTTGATAAGCAGCAGAACTGCAGTTCAGACACAGATACAATTCTAACCTCAGGTTCTCCTATCACATAATGGTGGCATCTCTTAGGCTTCATGGCTGCATTATGAACACGCAAAAGCAGTAAGAACTAAGAACTGCCAGCAAAGCCAAAGGGCGTCAACTGAAATCATAACTTGTAATACATAACCCTTCAAAGGCATGTCTCATCTCAGCCCTTACTGTCATTCTCCTCAATAGCAGTTTTCATTTTTATATGATTTTTCCAAACATTGTTTTCTTTGAAACTCTTCCCAACATAGATTCTTGAAATCTAGATATAATTAAAATTAAATGCATTCACTTTCCAAGGGAATAATAAAATTGGTGAACATTCAAGAACTGCTGGGTAGGTGAAAGTCACAGGTCTTTTGGATTTGAGTTTCTCTAGGCATGAGTAAAAGGGCTTCCCAGTGGGGACTAGGGGTAAAGAACCCACCTGCCAATACAGGGACATAAGAGACATGGGGTCACTCCCTCGGTTGGGAAGATCCCCTGGAGGAGGACACAGAAACCCACTTCAGTATTCTCGCTGGAGAATTCCATGGACAGCGGAGCCTGGAGGGCTATAGCTCATATGATCGCAAAGAGTTGGACATGACTGAAGCAACTTAACACGTGCACACAGGTATGAGCAAAGCAAGGATGTGAGGAGAGGTACAGTGAAGGGAGAGGACAGTTAGGAATGAAGCTGCAAGGCTTCTCAATCTCATCCTCTCATTCCATTTGAAAGATGCATCTCACAATTATAGTTATTTTCTAATTAGAATTAGACCTCTTGAATTCACATTCACATTTTTATTACATGGGCCATGTAGTATTGCTTAAAGTGAAGAGGAACTAAAAATCCTCTTGATGAAAGTGGAAGTGGAGAGTGAAAAAGTTGGCTTAAAGCTCAACATTCAGAAGACGAAGATCGTGGCATCTGGTCCCATCACTTCATGGCAAATAGATGGGGAAACAGTGTCAGACTTTATTTTTCGGGGCTCCAAAATTACTGCAGATGGTGACTGCAGCCATGAAATTAAAAGACGCTTACTCCTTGGAAGAAAAGTTATGACCAATCTAGACAGCATATTTTAAAGCAGAGATATTACTTTGCCAACAAAGGTCCATCTAGTCAAGGCTATGGTTTTTCCTGTGGTCATGTATGGATGTGAGACTTGGACTGTGAAGAAGGCTGAGTGCCAAAGAATTGATGCTTTTGAACTGTGGTGTTGGAGAAGACTCTTGAGAGTACCTTGGACTGCAAGGAGATCCAACCAGTCCATTCTGAACGAGATCAGTCCTGGGATGTCTTTGGAAGGAATGATGCTAAAGCTGAAACCCAGTACTTTGGCCACCTCATGCGATGAGTTGACTCACTGGAAAGGACTCTGATGCTGGGAGGGATTGGGGGCAGGAGGAGAAGGGGACGACCGAGGATGAGATGGCTGGATGGCATCACCGACTTGATGGACGTGAGTCTGAGTGAGCTCCAGGAGTTGGTGATGGACAGGGAGGCCTGGCATGCTGCGATTCATGGGTCACAAAGAGTCGGACACAACTGAACAACTGAACTGAACTGAACTGAACTCATGTGACCTTGGCAATACTTTGATTTAGTTATGCTGGCTAAAAATGATCAGCCCCACTTTGTAGGTGATGAAACTGAGCTAGAGGATGTTTGGTAACTTATCCCTTATAAAGCACACTGGTGAGGATGAGAACTGGGTTACAGCACGAGTCTCTGGTCGTTTTGCCAGTGGCCTTTCTGCTTCCCCAATCCACCCTCTTTGGTCAATGAGATGAAGGTAAACTTTTATTTATTTATTTTTCGGAAATCCTTTCATTAACAGAATATCTTTTTGTCTATTAGGTCAGCCAATGACATGAAGCCACCAAAGTGTACTGAGCACCTGAGCATGGGCCAAGTTGATAAATAGCTTGGAAAATGATCATTTGTTTAATTCGATGTATTTAAGTAGCACCCATCTCCCTTCAGGGTAAAAATAAGTTCACTGATTCATTGAACAATCTGCAAGAGATACAAATAAATAAAAGAGACCAAGATTCAGTTCTCATGGTGCTCACATTCTAATGGGAGAGGTAGACGACAAGCAAAAACTCTACATAAAAAGTACTGCTAAGTTAGATAAACACAAAGCAGAGAGGCTGCAATTTAAAATCAGAAGGGTCAGGGAAGGTCCCACTGAAACTGTGAGGTCTGAGCAAAGACAAACAGAGTGGAACAACCTTGGCAGCTACCTTGGTGGAAGGATTCCAGGCAGGGAAGCAAGCAGGGAAGACTCTGCTGTGGGGATTCAGGGACACATCCGAGACAGCAAGGTGCCTGGCATGGCTGGAGAAGAACCCTCAGAGATGTGGTGTAGGGCCTCAGGCCACTGCAAAGAGTGTCCCTTTACACTGACTGGGGAAGAAGTCATCAAGGGGATTTCAGCGTAGGAGTGATATTATCAGATATGTTACGGAAACATTCTGGAGGTTCTTTGGGGCACAGTCTGATGGGACTAAGAACAGAGGAAAGGGTTTTGTTGGGAAATGGGGGGCAGAAGGCAAGAGCTGACTGTGGCTTAGACTAGGTTGCAGCAGGATATGTAGTTAGAATGTAAGAAAGGAAATAAGTCCATTGGATTCCCCAACAGACTTCAAGCTGGTATGAGAGAAACCGAAGTCCAAGATGACCCTAATGTCTTTCCCCTGCATTAGCAGTTGATTCATGAGAACAGATGCGAGAGAGGTAGGTTAGGGGTGGGGGTAAGCAGCACAATTCTGAAAGTGACAAGTCTGAGATTTTTATTGGACTTCAAAGTAGAGCTATCACTTATACAAATCTGGAAAGTTTGGCTGATGTTCAACAAGATAGTGGTGATAGAAAATGCTCAGATGATGTTTCAGATCCTTAGAGGGAGGCCTAGGAGTGAAGAGAGGAGAGGAGATGCCCAGGAGCCCTGGAACTGCTTAATGTGCCAGCCACCATTCAGGCGCCTCCTTAATACATCATGCAAAACTGGGTAAAATTAGAAACTCAGCTCCTCAGTCACTTAGCAAAATCTCAGTTGCTCACTCAGTTGATCATATGTGGCTAATAGCTAAAATCCAAGGGAGCATAGAATATAAACTCTTTTATCACTGAAGAAATTTTTTGTGGTCAGGGTCATTTTAGAATTGGGCTTCCCTGGTGGCTCAGTGGTTAAAAAAAAAAAAAATCTCCTGCAACACAGGAGACACAGGTCCAATCCCTGAGTCTGGAAGATTCCTTGGAGAAGGAAATGGCAACCCACTCCAGTATTCTTGCCTGGGATAAGGAGAAACAGCAAAGGAGACCCAGGAAGATAGATTTCTCTACAGAAGAAGGATTGAGTCCCAGAAAAAAATTGAATAGAAACCTGTTTCAATAAAAAAAAAACAAACAGTTGAACTCTATTAGGTCAATGAAGATGAAGGTTAACAACTGCCTACAGGATTTACTTAGGTGGGAATGATTTTTAGGATCACAATATACATAAATTTGATGAAATAGATCTGGTTTTTAGAAAGCATATTTTATGAATATTAAAATTTCAATAGATTATTTTGGGGTTATCAGCGGAGAAAGTGAACCAGAACTGAAAATTTTTAAGAATACAGGAAAATGGTTGGTCAAGTTTTAAATAAACATAAATTATGTTAAGGGATACAAGTAAACATATTAAAGCAGCCTCCTCCCTGTTATCACTTGATTTTTTTGCAAAGATTCAGAAAATCGACCACCATCACACTCACTGTTGCTCGTTTCAACCCAGTTCCCAAGGAAAACCAAGGCAATAGGAAATGACTGCTGGGACTGTATTCTGGAGACACCATCCCAGGGCAGGGTTAACTAGGGAAAGAGAAAAGAGGTGGGAAAGTTAGGACACAACTTGAGGTTCAGTGACCTGCTGGCTGCATCCACAGTGACCCAGAGGGAGAGGCAGTCAATCATATGGCAGGGGCTTTCTGCTGGGGCACCTCGTGCCCCCACGTAGCTGCACAGAGGGAGTCTGCCTGGGGGTGTCTCACAGGAGGGCTTCCAGGTGGCACCAGTGGTAAAGAATCTATCTGCCAATGCAGGAAGATGCAAGAGACATGGATTCAATCCCTGGGTCAGGAAGATCCCCTGGAGGAGGGCATGGCAACCCATGCCAATATTTTTGCCTGGAGAATCCTGTGAACAGAAGAGCCTGGCGGGCTACAGGCCATGTGGTCACAAAGTGTTGGACACAACTGAAGCGACTTAGCATGCATATCCCTGAAGGTAAAACTGTATGACTATCCATGGGAGTGACTTGTAAATAGTAAGATGGTATGTAAATGCAATACTAATTTTGTAAATTTCCTCTGATAACATTTATTATCTTTCCTTTAGACTCTAACCTAGAATCTTTAGGAAGCATCTTCAAAGAAATGCATCTACATACGTATCCTCATAAAACAAAATAAGACAGTGCGAACAGAGAGAAGTAAAAAAAAAAAAAAAAGATAAAAACCCTATTTTAGAAATAAACTCAGAGGTCTGGTTTCAGGTCTGCTATGTCAGGTCATTCTCCCAACAAGAAAAATGGATACAAACTGTGAATAGGGACTGCTTTCAGATGCATCATTGAACTGAATGGCCACCTCCAAATCTAGGGCTAGTGAACGCAGAGGGTGGCAGAGGTATGTATTTAACTGCAACAGATGCTTCTTGCGCCATAAACTTGTAAGGAGCACCATATAGTAATTCTGATGCATTTCTCCTGGCTGAGTTTGTACTGGCAGGGGAGAGAAACTTCTGGAGCTACAGTCTTACAATTCACACTTTTTGAGGGAATTCCCTTCAGGGAACACACCACATCCTCTCTGTGAAGATCAGAGAAATATACCTTCCTGGTTCAGGCAAGGCAGGGAGAAGAGTGATTGTTATGAGATTCACCCAGAACATTCTTCAAAAATGAAACCTACTCAGCAGGTGAAATAACTTTACAAGAGCTTAATACCAGCTGGGAGAAGTGTAGTTCTCCCATTCCAGTTCCCTCAAGACTTTCTGTTTCACCAATTTTCACTAGTATTAAAAAAAACTTTAAAAGCCAGGGAAAGTACTGATCAAATCTCTCATGAACACAGTCACAAAACACATAATGAAATTATTAGCAAAAACATTCAATAATATATAAAAATAATCATGCACTATGACCAGGTATCTTCTGCTGGTTCATCAGTCAAAAATCTCTCACTGTGTTATACCACATCAAGAGGCTACAGAAGAAAAAATTATGATCATACCAATTCAGAAAACATTTTTCACAAAATTCACCAGTCATTCATGATAAAAGCTCTCAACAGATTAGGAATACAGGGAAACTTCTCCGGCCTGAAATTCCATCCATTATACACCTACAGCCAGATTCATAACAGAGAAAGGGAAATTGGATACCACCATGGTCTGGAGCCCAACAAGGATGTCCCCTCTCACTCTCTGACTTGACATTAACTGGAAAACCTACCAACCACTGTAGAAAAGGATATAAATTTATACATATCGGGAAGGAGTAAGTAAAAATCTTCATTTGCAGATGGCATGACTGCATATATAGAACACACAAAACAACTGAGAAAATTACTCCTGGAGCTGATAAGCAAGAACAGCAACATGATAGGATACAAAGCAAACATACAAAAGTCAATTGCATTCCTATAGACCAGAAATTAACTCTTGGAATTTGAAATTTAAAAATTAACAATGAATCATTGCTATTTACAATTACAACAAAGAAAACAAAATACTTAAGTAGAAAAACAATAAAGCATATATCCGCAGAAAACAACAAATATCACATGAGAGAATCGAAGAAAATCTAAACAAATGTTCATGTACTGGAAGAGTCAATATCATTAAGATGTCAGTTATTCCCCCTCTAGATCAATGGATTCAAAGCACTCTCATTTAAAACCACAGTAAGCTGTTTTGCAGATACTGGCATACTTACCCTAACGTTTAGATGGAAAGGTAAAAGCCCTATAATAGCATATTACTGAAGAAAAACAGTTCAAAGACTCACTACAAAACTACATTATTCAAGGCAGCTTTATGCAAGACAGCATGGTTCCGGTGAAAGAACAGACACACAGACTCACAGAAGCAACAGTCTGTGTGTTCGTGCTAAGTCACTTCAGCCGCGTCTGACTGAGAGGCCTCATGGACTTGTAGCCTGCCAGGCTTCTCTGTCCATGGAATTTTCCTTGCAAGAATACTGGAGTGAGTTGCCATGCCTTGCTCCAGTGGATCTTTCCAACTCAGGGACTGAACTCACGTCTCCTACAGTTCCATTGGCAGGCAGATTCTTTACCATGGAGCCACTGGGGAACCCCAGAAGCAACAATAACCTCTAGCAACGAGGTCCTCTAGTGCTCTGATATTGGTTTATAATGTCATGACTTATGAAAAGAATCAAAGTTCCTTGGAGGAATGGCTGATTCTAGGACTGGAGCCTGGAGCAACTTACAGTGTGCTGCTGCTGCTGCTGCTAAGTCGCTTCAGTCGTGTCCGACTCTGTGCGACCCCATAGACGGGGGCCCACTGTCTCTGGGATTCTCCACGCAAGAACACTGGAGTGGGTTGCCATTTCCTTCTCCAATGCATGAAAGTGAAAAGCAAAAGTGAAGTCGCTGAGTTGTGCCCTACTCTTAGCGACCCCATGGGCTGCAGCCTACCAGGCTCCTCCATCCATGGGATTTTCCAGGCAAGAGTACTGGAGTGGGGTGCCATTGCCTTCTCCGAACTTACAGTGTACAAAGTAGGAAAGTACTCCCCTAAAAGTCTAAACTGATGGGACCATGTCAAAGTGATACAGGAGTCAATTGAAAGATCCTAATGGCCAAATATAGAATGCATTTGGCAAAAAAATAACTAATTGAGTTAAAAACTAATTAGAGAAGGTAGGACTGGATGATACCTAAAAATATAAAACAAATATCCATGAGTCCACACTGATGCAAATAGATGATTAAATAATTAAATAAAGAGGAGAAAACAGAAGTCTCTCATGAGAAAATTTCCAAATATTCCAAAAAAAAAAAAAAAATGAGGTTCTATCCTCACAGAAGTATAATAGAACATAACTTCCATCCATTAAACATGGTCTATGCAGACGGACTCCCTTCTGAAGTGCATGGTAGGGAAACTGGGGGAGAAAAACAGAATGACTTTATAGTATAGTATAGAATAGAAACTATATTATATTATAGTATAGTATAGAAACTATAGTATAGTATAGAAACACAGCAAACATGCCTCAGCCCAGTAATACAGTCAACCAGTCACATGGACAGTATGCGCTCTTGACAAGATATAATGAAAACAGCACTTTACCTTATGAAGCCTTCCTCCCCAAAACCCATAGCTCTTGTGTAATCATGAGAAAAAACATCGGGCAAACTTAGCTAGAGAACAAGCTACGGAATTCCTGATCAGTTGGCCTCCAATTTGTCAAGGTCATCAAGAACAAGGAAAGTCAGAAACTGTCAGAGAAAATACCCTAAGGAGACATGAAAATCAACTGCCATGTGGTTTCATGGAATCCCAGCACAAAAACAGTTAAAATGCAAATACGTAACAGTGAAGCATGGACTTTAGTTACTAATAATTCTCTCATACTGTATTATTAATTGTAAAAAATGCACCATGCTAATACAAGATGTCGATAATAGGAAAATGGAGTGTGGGGCATAGAAAACTCTATGTTATTTCCTCTCAAATTTCTATAAATATAAATATTCTAAAATGAAATTAAAAATAAATGATTTAAACTTGTTCTTTAGCTTCATTCATATTTAAATTGAGACTGCCTCAACTTTATATATTTGCATATCAGGAAATTTCAGGGAATAATAGAAAAAGCCCTACAAACCACTAGGTTTAAATTCCATCTCTATCATTCTTCACCTGTGTCATTATATGCAAACCTATCTCTTCATTTCCACCTCATGAGAATAAGTGATGAAGTGTTTAGATCCTGTCTAACTTTCCTTCTATCTCTGGAATTCATAACTTCTCTCTCTGAAATCAGTGTAAGAGTACTACTTGGATTTATAACCAGTAAATATTCATCAACTGAATACTATATCATCTTTTATTTCTTTTATTTTTCATGACACCTGATGAATCGAGATTATTAATAAACATTCTTCATACAATTAACTCAAGATAATGAACAGGGTAGCAAGTGGTTTTTCAAAAATCAGAGTCAAACTATCAGGGTGGGAATGAAGTATGTTATAGATGAGCTGACTGACTTCTAGAAAGAGAGGAAATTGTGAATTTATTTAATTGGTGATAGAAATCTACAGGCATCCAGTGCATTCTTGAAATTTTAAATGGAAAATTAGGCATGCATTTTTTCTTTAAAAATAGTTTCATCGTACATTTATTAAACTCTTTCCATTAAAATAGCAAAAATGATACTAAATGAGCCATTCTTCTTTGACAGTTATACAAACTACACACACACATATATATACACATGTATATATAAGCTATAGATAGACAATACACATATACAAACATAATTTTGAACAGTTTTTTTTTGTGAAAACACTTGTATAATTTACTTATTTCACCTCTGATTATAGCATTCAAGTGCATGAAATAGTTACCAGCCTTGATTTTAGAATAAACTTTCTTCACGGTTATGCAGAGCTGAAGCATGAACATGATCTCAGCTCCAGGCCTGGAAGGGACCTACTTCTAAAGGAGGTGATCTGTTCCATGCCACACTGGAAGGGCTATGGGTTTCAAACTCACTGGGTCTGAATACGGAGCCACACAGGTGGGCTGCATGGGACAGTATACAGCAAATGTGTTTTCCAACAAGAACAGGAGCTCGAGTCCTGAGGGAATAAAGACAATAGAAGACCCGTGTCTTCTCACTAAAGAAAGCCACCTACTCCCTTCCAGTCTAGAGAATGCCCACAATCGTATACACATAAGGTGATTTGCAGTTGTTTGCATACTCTATTCCTATAATTAAGTGCAGTACAATAATATTTTAAACAACCCACACTGATCATCATTAGTCCTAGGTATCCTGCAATGTACTGTTATCAAAAATAAAACTCCAAAGACAGTATTATTCCCAGCTTTAGGGGCAGAGAAGTGGTAGAACACAGCAAACACGAATAATGAACAGAACCATGAGAAAGATCTCAGTGTTCAATTTTTTTTTTTTTTGGACCATTTCAGGAAATCGCTTGCTGTTATTATCAAATATGTAATCCCCTAGAGATATAGCATTTAATCTGGCTCTCAGAGTCTGGCAATGTCCGCTAGAACTCTCACTTTAAATTCCCACAATTAAATTGGCTAATGAGAATCATGTTAGTGCAAAGTTGCTCATGCTTTCCTGTTGAGAAAGGTTCTGCACGTCCCTAGTTAATGGAGGTTTAAAAAAAAAAAAGAGGGGAAAGGACAAATTAATCCAATTACCTTGTTTCTTCTTTCCTTATTCCAAGGAAAAAGCGTGTTTCTTCACAATTAACATTCAGCACATTTCCCTAATTAATGCAGTTGGATAAAATGAAACAAATTCATGATGTCATTAGCTGAGTTCTGCCTAATGAAGTTGGGTTATATGAAACATTAACCGCAGAGTAAAACCCATTTCTGTGGCCAAGGAAACACACATTTATCATTTCAGCACATTTACTTTGGAAGTACCAATCATGAAGGCTTATCACTACAATCATCATGTCTTGATAAATCAACATAAATTAGCATTTTGATCAATGCCATCAGTAAGCCCAGACTGTGAAGAAAGGAACCCACAGCTTGATAAAGTGGCAGAAGCTAACTGTGCGTCTTGACAGAATGACAAGGGGCTGCCTGGTGGACAACTGTTGTTGCTTCCTCGGAAGCCATGTTTACCTTACCAAGTCTCATATCCTCCAGATCATGGAAAGGAACTCTAATTCCATAGACACACCATGAATACCTTAGGAGAAAAGAGTTTTGATCCACTTCTTTCAAGCAGAAGGTGAAAGAACTGAAAGTTTCTAAAATGTACAGGAAACACAAATGCCCATGTTTCTTTGGTCTCTTTCATCTAGCCTTTTTCCTTTCCAATTAACATATGCATTTCACATTAAAGATTTATCTACTCACTGGCGTTATAAAGTGGTTGTGATGGTTTAGTTGCTAAGTCAAGTCCAGCTTTTGCGGCCTCATGGATGGTAGCCTGCCAGGTTCCTCTGTCCATGGGATTCTCCAGGCAAGAATACTGGAGTGGGTTGCCATTCCTTTCTCCAGAGGATCTTCCCAACCCAGGGATCAAACCCAGGTCTCCAGCATTGCAGACTGATTCGTTACCCTCTGAGCCACCAGGGAAGCCCTAGGGATTATGAGAGTGCTACTTAAATATTTTAGAATTCTTTACCTTCCAAAGGGAAGACAGATATTCTTGTAAATTCACTTCATCCCTTATCAGGAAATTATAAACACAATATACTCAAATATTCCTTTCCCTTCCTTTAAATTATCTTTCTATTGTTTAGCAACTGTGGTGTTGGAGAAGACTTCTGAAAATCACTTGGGTTGCGAGGAGATAAAACCAATCAATCCTAAAAGAAATCAGTCCTGAATATTCATTGAAAGGACTGATGCTGAAGCTGAAGCTACAATACTTTGCCCACCTGATGCAAAGAACTGACTCATTGGAAAAGACCATGATGCTGGGAAAGATTGAAGGCAGGAGGAGAAGGGGGACAACAGAGGATGAGATGGTTGGATGGCATCACCAACTAGATGGACATGAGTTTGATCAAGCTCCGGGAGTTGGTGATGGACAGGTGTGGTGCAGTCCACAGGGTCGCAAAGAACTGGAGATGACTGAGCAACTGAACTGAACTGATTGTTTAGTATGTAGTTTCCCCAGGGCTCGGCAGTAAAGAATCCATCTGCAATGCAGGAGATGCAGGAGGGGTGGACTTGATCTCTGGGTCGGGAAAATTCTTGGAGGAGAACATGGTAACCTACTCCAGTATTCTTGCTGGGAAAATCCCATGAACAGAGGAGCCTGGCAGGCTATGGCCCATGGGTCACAAAGAGTCAGACACCACTGAAGCCACTGAGCACACATGTCATTTAGTTCACAGGATGTTTCTAGCTAGTTGTTTATTATGTTTATTATTGGCAAAAGTTAATATCCTATTCCGATTTCCTTTGTTTTTAATTAATGTTCTTCTCCTGTTGTAGTGAAAGTGAAAGTAAAGTCGCTCGGTCATGTCTGATTCTTTGCGACCCCATGGACTATAGCCTACCACGCTCCTCTGTCCATGGGATTTTCCAGGCAAGAGTACTGGAGTGGGGTGCCATTTCCTTTTCCAGGGGATCTTTCTGACCCAGGGATCAATCCCAGGTCTCCCACATTGTAGGCAGACGCTTTACCATCTGAGCCACCAAGGAAGTTTCCTGTTGTAGAGTCTCATTCAAAACATTAAGTCACAATTTGTGGGTACCGTCACAGCCTCATTTTCACTGTTGACACAATTTACTGGATCTTGGCAGCTTTGCAGAAAGCTGGTTGAGTGATTTGAAGAATGCTGAGATTTGCGTGGTCTTTCATCTGATTGGGATTTAGTGATGATTTTCCCATTATTAGAGGGAATTATGCAGTTTTCAAGAGGAAGACCACAGAAGTAAAGTACCCTTTTCATCACACCATATCAAGAGGCTGATAACCAGTACAACTCTCACTTAAAACAACTATACTTGAACTGGTTAATGCCAATCCTGTTGACACATTTCATGCTGGGAAAAGACCAATGTGGTTTGTCACTGTCAATGTGATTTACTATGATGGATGTTAAACTAGACAGGTGGCTGAATTTACTCTGAAGCAGTCTTCAAAGTTGCCTGCATATTAGAATCACTAGGGAATTTATAAAATATACTCATTCCTGTATCCCACCCTGAGAGCTTCTGATTTAATTGGTCAAAGGTGTGGTCTGGATATCAGTATTTTTAAATGTTCTCCAAGCGATTCTAATGTGTAGTCAGTGTTGAAAACCACTGCTCGAGATGCTGAAAGAAGCCACATGAGTGGAGGATTAATCCTCTTAACTATTAGCCTCAAATAAAGAATGGCATTTGAGGCACTTGATCTAACACTGACTCTCTCAAGGACCACATGAACCCTTATTAGAGCCTGAACTTCAGAGAACTAGCTCGTCTCTGGTTTTGCTTATACTAAAATTCTGGTGTCATCTATGCCTGCTTTTGACCAGATAAGGGGATAAGATGTAACAGCAGCAGTCTGCAACGTGGAGCAGCCCTCTGTGAACTCAGGGGCCTGTGTACATCCACCGGCAGCAACTGGATCCTGGCCTCCGCTCTGGGGCCACAGGGACGAGGCTGACACCTTCTCCCTCTGCCCAGGCACTGACCGGCTTCTCTGCTTCCTCCTCTAAAGTCCCTTCCTAAAGATTACACATATCCAGAAGGAGAATATCAAAATTATTATAAAGCTGTGATAACTAAAAGACCCTTGTTGAGGGTTGGATTCATTGACCACTGCAGGACACTAGACAAACTCTGACGTTTCCTGACATAAATGGAAACTTGTACAAGGAGATGTAGCACCACCACTCAGCAGGAAGGGACTCAATTGCTTAGTGTGGTTTATTAGATCAGGTGAGTGTTGCTGTCCAGTTGCTCAGTCTCATCCTACTCTTTTCGACCCCATGGACTGCAGCATGCCAGGCCTCACTGTCCTTCACTATTTCCCGGTGTTTGCTCAAGCTCATGTCCGTCGAGTTGGTGATGCCATCCAATCATCTCATCCTCTGTTGCCCCCTTCTCCTCCTGCCTTCAATCTTTCACAGCATCAGGGTCTGCTCTAATGAGCTGGCTCTTAACATCAAATGGCCAAATTATTGGACCTTCAGCTTCAGCATCAGCATCAGTTCTTCCAATGAATATTCAGGACTGATCTCCTTTAGGATTGACTAGTTTATCCCCTTGCTGTCCAGGGACTCTCAAGAGTCTTCTTCAACACCACAGTTCAAAAGCATCAATTATTTGGTGCTCATCCTTCTCTATGGTCGAACACTCACTCATCACTTCCTTATGGTCCAGTATAGGACTCCTGGAAAAACCATAGCTTTGACTATATGGACCTTTGTCAGCAAAGTGATGTCTCTGCTTTTTTAATACACTGTCTTGGTTTGTCATAGCTTTTCTTCCAAGAAGCAGGCTTCTTTTAATTTCATGGTGGTAGTCACCATATGCAATGATTTTGGAGCCCAAGAAAATAAAGTCTGTCACTGTTTCCATTGATCAGGAGAGTAGAAAATAATAAAACTAAATGTCTACATCACATGGGGTTTCCCTGGTGGCTCAGCGGTAAAGAATCTGCCTGCAATGCAGGAGCTGCCGGTTTGATCCCAGGAGTCAGGAAGATCCCCTGGAGGAAGGCATGGCAACCCACTCCAGTTCTTGCCTGGAGAATCCCATGGACAGAAGAGCCTGGTGGTCCACAGGCCACAGGGTCGATAAGAATCGAACATGACTGAAGCAACTTAGCACGCACATCACATGACTCAAATATACATTCCTGATGTATTAAGGATCTAAATGAGAAATGTAAAACTTTAAACAATAATAGAAGCCAACGGAAAATACTCTATGAATATTCTCAGGACATGGAAGAACCTCTTGAACAAAATAGAAAAAGCAAACGCACACAAAAAATGAGAAACATAAGTTAACATTCATGAAAACAAACATTTCGAACAAACTAAACATATTAAAAGCTATCTGAAATGCATAAGCCAACAACATATCACTAAGATAATTGAACAAAAATTAGGCAGATAAATTGGATCAGACAGATCTACCTTAAGCTTTGTTTATGTTAATGAAACAAAAAGCAAAATATCACAAAAGTTCAGTTCAATGAGTTGCCATTTATCTTATGTGTCAAAAACACACAAAAGAATAATAAATATACTGTTTAAAAAGTAAATATACAGTAAAAGTACAAAGGCATGGCAGGGAAGGCTACACACTTCTTTCAGACAGTGAAGCTATGATGGAATTAAGAAAGGATATTTTAATAATATAGTTGAAGTTTTACTTCATAAGTCATTATTTGAAGCAAATAAAAATGCAGTAATTGTGTGACCTACACAGGAGAACAAATGGTTCTATTAGTCCATATTTTTGTCAGAATATTTGAAATTATTAAATAAATATAAAAACAGATTAGAAAGGAGACAAGGTGAGATATATAAGAGCTAAGGCACATACCTCAGTGTGCTCAGACTGGGCATATTTATATTTTTCCCATTTAACTCATATGTTTTCCATTTTCCAATAAAGATAACCATGGTAACAAGAAAAAAATGTGTTTGAAAATGGATGTCTTTTTTTTTCATTTTTTCAAATACACTAGAAAAATAAATTACCTAAAAACTCTCTCTCTTCATATCTATCATCTTTCTGTCACCTATCTATCATCTATTTGACACCTACCATCTACATCTAAAAAAGAGAGGCTCAGAAAGGTTTGTCATTCAAAGCACACAAATATCTTCCCTAAGCATTCGTGTTTTTATCAGAACAAATTCATGTTTCATTGCCCTGTTTGGCATTTTGTTGTTGTTAGTCAGTAATGTCTGACTCTTTGAAGACCCCGTGGACCGCAGCCCGCCAGGCTCCTCCGTCGGTGGGATTGCCCCAGCAGGAATGTGGGAGTCGGTTGCCATTGCTTCCTCCAGGGCATCTTCCTGACCCAGGGATCAAACTCGCATCTCTCAGGTCTCTTGCACTGGCAGGCGGATTCTTTACCACTGAGCCGCCTGGGAGGCCATTTTCCATATGTCATTCTGAGTTTCAGTGTTCTGCAGAGAAAACTGTCTTATCTCTGAAGTACAGATTAATTAATCATATACTAAGAAAACCATTTATTTCCCAAGAATTCATTAGTATGGCTGAAAGAATGGCACACAACTAGTCTTTGCTAATAAATGAAAAGAATCGCTCTAAATGAAAGAGGCTTTGAGGTTGTTATTCAGTTTGACACAAATATGAGAATTATCTTCTATTCTCATAAGTTCATTTCCCTCCAGGAATTATAACACATATGGACAGTGATTAAGCATCCACCGAGTGAGCCGTATGAATAGACACAAGCCAGAATGGCCATCACAGTGCTAGCTCATAGGCTGGGGACCAAACCCAGCACCCTCCTCAGAGGTCTGGTTTGGTAAAGCAGCTACATAGAGAAACCTCATTTATGTCCACTCTGGGCAGCTCAGTCTTAGAGAGGTTTCTCCTTCTGATAAGTCTCTCTGAAAACTACTAATGCTTGGTTCAGGCCAAGCAGTGGTGGAAGCTTATGGTTTGTGGGAAGAAAACAAAGAAAACCAAAGATTCTGTGACAATGCCTGACCTCTTACTCTGAAAGGGACCACTGTTCAGGTGATTACACCACTCTCCTCTCTAATTATACAGTAATCATCACCATCTTTCCACAGAGCCCCAGTGATAAGTTGGCATCTCTTCAGTGGACTCTGCTAGAACGCCAAGCTGTTGTTTTTTTTTTCCTTTTTTCTTTTCTGAGCTATAAAATGATTCTTGATACTGCACACTTCAGATTTTTCTTCATCGTGGCAAATTTGGTTGATCATTTTCTCAGTGTTTACATTCCACTTCCTGTTGCCAATTTCAGGTTGGATCCTTAATTTATTGAGATCTTTAATTGTATTTTCACTGAGTCTTCACTGATTTTTTTTTTTTTAACTAATAAAGATCTTTGAAAACCTGTGCCAACAGTGTTCTTAAATGGGGTTGTTCAGTAGGGATCATTGACTTCAAATAATGTCTTCAATTCAGGCAGCAAAATCACACCTGCTATTTGCTTTTCACAAGCATTGCCTACAGTTCAAATCATTTGGCCCTGAACTTCTGCTTTGTTTTCAGAGCTCTTCATAGGTATGGTCTGTTTGGGGCCTTCATTTTATACTTCAGTTCAGTTCAGTTCAGTCGCTCAGTCATGTCCCACTCTTTTCGACCCCATGAATTGCAGCACGCCAGGCCTCCCTGTCCATCACCAACTCCCGGAGTTCACTCAGACTCACGTCCATCGAGTCCGTGATGCCATCCAGCCATCTCATCCACAGTCGTCCCCTTCTCCTGCCCCCAATCCCTCCCAGCATCAGAATCTTTTCCAATGAGTCAACTCTTCGCATGAGGTGGCCAAAGTGCTGGAGTTTCAGCTTTAGCATCATTCCTTCCAAAGAAATCCCAGGGTTGATCTCCTTCAGAATGGACTGGTTGGATCTCCTTAGATCTCTCAAAAGTCTTCTCCAACACCACAGTTCAAAAGCATCAATTCTTTGGCGCTCAGCCTTCTTCACAGTCCAACTCTCACACCTATACATGACCACAGGAAAAACCATAGCCTTGAAGCCTTGAATACTTAGCATGCACTAAAATATCAGAGACTCACAGATATTCATTCTAGAAACTCTTCCATGGAAATAAAACCTTGGGTAAAGTGACTTAGACTTTTAGATTCTAACAGTCCATTAATTCTGGAGAAGGAACTGGCAACCCACTCCAGTGTTCTTGCCTGGAGAATCCCAGGGATGGGGGAGCCTGGTGGGCTGCCATCTATGGGGTTGCACAGAGTAGGACACGACTGAAGTGACTTAATAGCAGCAGCAGCAGCAGCAGCCCATTAATTCACTCATTGACTGAGCGCTTTTTGAGTATCTGGTTTTGGCCAGTCACTGATCATGCTTCATGTTTACACTGCAAGTTCTAATACCCATATGCTTATTGTTTATTAAAAATACAACTATTTTTGGTGCCAAGTATGTTTCCTTAGGGCTTCCCAAGTGGCTTAGTGGTAAAGAATCCACCTGCCATTGCAGGAGATCTTGGCTTCAATCCCTGGGTTGGGAAGATCCCGTGGAGAAGGAAGTGGTAACCCACTCCAGTATTCTTGCCCGCAGAATCCCATAGACAGAGGAGCCTGGCAGGCTACAGTCCATGGGGTCACAAAGAGCTGGGCCCAACTTTTTGACTAAACAACAACAGATGTTACCTTAAGATTGGTGGAGAGCAGTATTTAAGAGATGCTTAGACTGACTTGAATTAAAGCCATGATTTAGACAAAGACCATATTCTTCATCTTGAACTCAATATTCTACCCCATATTAACTCATCAGTTTTTATCTGGGGACTCAGTGGCAAGTTTTTGAAAAACAAACAAACAAACAAACAAACAAAAAAAACTGTGATAAGAACAGATAGGCTTGGATGAGGGCAGAATCAACATGATGCAATGAGGAGGTGTATCAGGCTGGAACTCCACGGCAAAAAATAAAAATAAAATAGTAATTGACGAAGGAGTAGCAAGTCATCCTAAAATGCTGCTGGCTCCCATGACGCAGGAAGGAACACTGTGTAGTAATAATGTCCTCGTGCAGTGGTTCTTAAACATTTCATTTTCCAGACTCCTTTCTACACTTTAAACATTATTATCCCACCTAGCTCCTTTACTGCTTTGAAAAATATTAATTCTCTTTTATCCACCCTTAATGGTTTTTTATACAATTTTGACACATTTCTTTGACTTCAAGATTAATGTTAATACTATACACCTCTTAAGCAAGACAAGGGATTTAGAAAGATTTAACTCTGTTCCTCTACATTTGCGGCGCCTAGTATTTCAGTACGGATGTGTGTTCGTCATCGTCACCACCAAGGTCTTTGTTAAAGGCAGCATGTGTTAGGTTGTAGCCAGGGTTGTCATCTTTTGTTGATCCTCAGTGTTGGATGACCTGACCATCTTTCTGTTTTCAGAACCAGATCATTTATTAGTCTTTTAAAACTGTTACTAAGAAACTCTAGTAAACACTCTGATTTTTTTATGTTTTTTCTTTGTATTCCCTTACTCTTAAGCAATATTTCAATTAGACCTGAGTTCTAAGCTGAGATTCATCCCCTAGGGTCCTTATACTTTGTGGGTCCCTGTTATTTCTGATGACAAGCATGTTGTCTGGTTTCACTTCCCTGTAGACAATCTGCTGAACGTGGTCACGGTTTTGGCAGGAAAGGTACAGCCACCTGGGGTTTTGAGAGGGTCTGATGAAGGGGGACATGTGGTAGGTAGGACAGAGGAACAGACAAGGGGTCTTGGAACTCAAAAAAAAAAAAAAAAAAAACCTCCATAGATGTCCTTCTAGTTTGCTTCTGCTAAAGCAGTGACGAGGTTACCAGTTCTAGGGACCCTTTTTTTTTTTTAAGGGTGACTGCACCATGCAGTTGCTCCTGCTTTTAGCTTTTTGTGGGCTCAGAGCACGCTGGGATTTTTCACTTCTGCACACTTACTCTCTGTGTCTGGCTGTGGTTCCCGTATCCCTACAGCCTTCATTCCTCTTCCAAGGACAGTGAGAGACAAGGCAGATCTCAGCAGCCTTGAGCTTTACTCCAGGCATCAGTTCCAACTCCTGCCTCACTCACACTGAGGTCTCGTGCCCTGCCCAGTTTCATATTAATACCACCTGCCCTGTTACTCCTGCACTGGGCTTCCCCAGGGGCTCAGACGGCAAAGAATCTGCCTGCAACGCAGGAGACACAGGTTCATTCCCTAGGTCAGAAAGATCCCCTGCAGAAGGAAACGGCTACCACTCCAGTATTCCTGCCTGGAGAATCCACGGACAGATGAGCCTGGTGGGCCAAAGCTGATGGGGTCGCAAAGAGATGGACACAACTGAGCGACTAACACTTTCATTTATTCCTACTGGTGGGACTAAAATGTCCTTCTGCAGATACGTAATTTTTTAACTTTGAAGACACACTTGAAAAATTACTATTCCTTATTCTGAACTCATCTACTTATTGTATAACTGATAAGGTATTTCTATTTACCTGGGACAAAGGGTGGACCATTCATGTCCATTTAGTCCACTCCATAACCCGTATCACTGAGAACTGACCTCCCTCCTCCAAATACAGGGCCAAGATAATGAGAGCATTTTAAATGTCTCTATTTAATGCATTTTCTCTTATACAATGACCTGTAAAATATGTGTGTTTGTGTTTTAATAGGCAGAAAAAAGGGAATGGAGCAGTTATGCTGGCGAAGCGCTCCCACAATGCCAGAAAACTGCTCGTTCTCTTCTCCACACACGGCTGAACCACCATCAACAGCGCCGCTGCCTTCTCTGGTCTGCCCTGGAGGCAGTGTGCTTGGGAAGAGCTCATGTTCACGTTGCAGCAGAACATGTCTCCTTCTGGACAGGTGAGCCACTGCGTTCCGTTCTCTGGTAAGTATCTGCCGGGTGGCAATCGGCTTCTTCTGTCAAACAACAGGGCTGTTCATCGTAAGGTCCATTCATTACTGGCCATGCCATTTTTAAACCTGCTCCTTTCATTTCTTACCAACTGATTTGTTGTTATATGTGTTATTTCACCTTATCTTTGTGACCATGGATATGGACACGCTGTCTCCTGCATTTTTCAAGTGTAGGGCTAAGTGCCTCGTGTGTATTAATTACAATCTGTAGGAGAACTCTGGAAGTTAGGCATTACTTAGATCTACAGTGAAGAAAACTGGTGCTCACAGAGGCTGCGTAGCTTGCCCAATTCACTGGTGGCAGAGATGGGATCTGAATCACATTTTATATCTTTGCACATAACTTTCACTGCCCTTAACTCTACAGATAAATAAATTGGAACCGAGAAGTTGTTTTACACATTCTTGTACAAAGAGACAACTAATGGCATTCAGCTTTCAAATCAGCATATTTTCTACTTTAAAAAAATAAATGTATTTCCCAGAATTAAGGGAAATGGTGACCTCATTTTGCCTTGTTAGTTGAGAGTCTGGGCCCAGAACATATATGAGCTGAGACAGAAACTATCATGGATTTCCTGCTACACTGTGAGGATCAAGAGTGTGAAGGACACGCACTCAGGAGTTTTACATCAATAATTAGTGCACTCCAGTCACCAGAAATGTCCCTGCCTTCCTTCATCTGATATATGATCTTCCTCTGTGCACTGAGTACCTGGAAATTCAGAAGGTGGGAAACTGGGGAGAAAGCTAACACTCAGTGCCTGGCCTTTCTAAGTCCAACATCAAGGCAAGAAATAGAGATAGTAGATTAAAATAGGATCCTACACGCACAGTAGAAGCATGCACACAGTGAGAATAGGATGAAGATATACTCCAGGGAAAAAAAGTACCTCGATGAGGGCATTGTCAGATTTCACCTTACCAGAATGGCTTCTTCACGTTAAATATTGCAGTTAAATACAGCACAAATTTCATTCCCCGAACCAGAGGGCGTATGGAGACACGGTGCTTTTCAAAGAGCCTTCAAATGCTTCATTCATCCACTTCTTCAAACATATTATTGAGGGCTTATTTTATTCCAGGAAGCATTAGGTTCTAGATCTGTTAAGAAAGGGCATAGCCTTTGCCTCCATAAAGCTTAGAGTCTAGGAGGGAAGACATGTTAGTCAAGCTAACTAAACTGTATGTACATCACACTGTTCTAGAAACACAAGTGTGACGATGACTGTAAAGCAAAGGACAGGGCTTAGAGAGTCAATAATGGTTTTGGAAGGAAATAATGCCATTTCCTGGAGAAGGAAATGGCAACCCACTCCAGTACTCTTGCCTGGAAAATACCAGGAGGAGCCTGGTAGTCCTACGGTCCATGGGGTCACAAAGAGTCGGACACAACTGAGCGACTTCACTATATATAATGCCATTTCCAGCTACAGAGATGGGCCTAGAGATTATCATACTAAGCAAAGTAAGTCAGATGGGAAAAGACATATTCCATATGGTATCGCATATGCGGAATTTAAAATACGACACAAATAAACCTACCTAAGAAACAGACCAACAGACAACAAATTTATCGTTACCAAGGGGGAAAGGAGGGGGGCGAGGAATAAATTAGGACTTCGGGATTAGCAGATACAAACTATTATTTAGAGAACGGATAAGCAACAAGGTCCGGCTGTCTAGCAGAGGGAACTATATTTAATGTAATAAATCATATTGGAAAAGAAAGACAACGGTGGTTTTGTTTCCTTTCTCACCGGATCATGGGTGTGGTGCAGAAAGTCTTCTCTGAGGAGGTGATCTTAGATCCACAGAATGAGTAGAGATTGCCTATGAGAACTGGAAAGGAAAGAATGTCTGCCAAACACGACAGCCTCTGTCTGGGTCGCTCCGCAGAAGCAGGAAAGTCATCAGCAAGTCAGAGACGCAGACAGCAACCCACCAGCCTCCAGGGGCCACACTCAGGAGAGCGTGGTTTCCTAGGGGGAGGGGAGTGACTCAGGACCAAAGTGGCAACAATGGAAAGGGGGTTAGAACACTGGCCAGAAGACAGTGTGGGTTATAAACCAGTCAACAGGCTATACCTCAGTGCAGGTGAGAGGAGATGCAAATGAAATGGTTCACCTGGAAACTCTCAGCCACCAGCACTAAGGTTACACCCGCATTCCTTCATTCCTCACTAAGAAATCTGAAATTTCTGAAAGTCCAAAACAGTTCTGAAACCAGATTTATGATACTTGGATGAATGAGTCCACATTCAAAGGGCAGGAATATATCAATGAAGATACCCTTGGTTGATTTAAGATTTTATGCTTATTTCTGAAATGACAGTTTTCTGAAAGGTGCTGATATTTCCCTTAGAAAAATCATTGTGACCCTGAACAGACTGCTAAGAGACAGCTGATTTGTACATCAGTTTATCAAAGAAACAAGGCCAGTCATGGACATGAAATAAAGCGGAAACAAGTACAGAGCAAAATGCACTGAGATTAATAGAATCAAAACTGAAATGAGACAATTATAGAAGCCTAGATCCAGGCTGCAGTAAGACTTTTTTAATTAATGCATTAAATCTTTGGCTGTGCTGGGTCTCCGTTGCAGCACGCAGCCTTCTGTGGCTGCAGCCTGCTGGCCTAGTTGTCCCGTGGCATGTGGGATCTTAGCTCCCCGACCAGGGATGGAAACTGTGTCCCCTGTATTGGAAGGTGGGTTCTTAACCACTAGACCACCAAGAAAGTCCACAGGCTGCAGTCATATTAATTTAGTTACCTTATTCCTTAGTAACTCACTTCCTTAATTTAAGAAATACTTCAAGGAGTAAAATTCCCCACCAGGATAATGCATTTCACTCAGCCTTCAGCGTGTGAGTATGCATTCACGTGTACACATATATTCCTGAACATCATTCGACCACATGGTTATCTTCCAAATGTCTTGGTCCTACTGCGAGGGCAGGAGGCAACATAAGAGCAGTCATCAGTACGTTCGAAGAACTGGCGCTACTGGCCAGAGTTGGCAGAAACCTGACTTGAGAAATGGTAATGGCAGATAAACTGGATGAGAAGGAAGCAATAGAAGAGAGGCTGTGGTGGTGGACGGAGCAAGATAATCCTGGTCAGTGAGGCCACTGACACAATGAAACTCACTGTAAAAGAGGAGTTGATGTTTTATATCCATTTATCTAGAGATAAGATTAAATCTAGATTTAATATTTCTTTACTTTACTTCCTATATTTGTTACATAAATTCTTTACAATTGAAAAAAAAGAAAACTTGTTTCCCTGCATCCCTTTAAAATCGAACTTCAAGTAAACAAATAAATATCAATCGTGTATAATACATTTAAATACATGAAGTTTATATGGTAGGAAAATTTCAAGTCAGATTTGAGTCAAAAACAAATCACTGATATATTTCTCCGTAATGGAAATTGGTTTAAAACTTCCGTCGCTGTTTATCTTTGGTTGTTCTTTTCAGTCACTAAGTCGGGTCCGCCTCTGCAGCCGCCTGGACTGCAGCACACCAGGCTTCCCAGTATCTCACCATTTCCCGGAGTCTGTTCAAACTAATGTCCAGAGAGTCAGTGGTGCCATCCAACCGTCTCATCCTCTGTCATCCCCTTCATCTCCCACCTTCAATCTTTCCCAGCATCAGGGTCTTTTCCAATGAGTCGGCTCTTCACATCTGGTGGCCAAAGTATTGGAGCTTCAGCTTTAGTATCAGTCTTTCCAATGAATATTCAGGATTGATTTCCTTTAGGATTGACTGGTTTGATCTCCTAGCTGTCCAAGAGATTCCCAAGAGTCTTCTGTTTGGTAGTGGAAAACAATCTTGCCCAAGTTAAGGTAAATTCAGTCATTTTTAGATCTGCTCCATTTATTTTCTGTGTAAATACTCAGTCTCTTCAGGAATCTGCCCTTCCAAGTTCCTTCCTATTTCCCTGGTGCAGGGGATAGAAGGTTCTGTTAGATTACATCAGTCACACTGATCATTTTCGTACAACCAGAGCAAAGTACATGAGATTCTACTAAAAACTCGTCATTTTAAACAAGATGATTTCGCAGTAGGTACATGTTAACTCATGTAACAATCTGTTACTGTCTGCAGAAAAACTGTGTGTGTAAACCTAAGTCAAGCACAACAATAAACCTTAAGACTGCAAACAGTACTCCCAGGGCACCTATTATAAAGGTTGTCCTCACGTGTTATTCCTGAGAAGACGATCTCGATAGAAACATAGTGAATTCTGAGATGGGATGAAACTGCCCTCTGTGTGTCTCCAAATGTCTGTGTTCATCTGCACGTGACATGTCTCCAGTCCAATGTACAGTCAGTTGACAACAATGTACTCACTCACTCCTGCCCTTTTTAGCAGTCTGAGGCATGAAAGGAAAGCAATGGCCCTGTGCGGCCGCCTTCTAGTGATGTGATCCCGGGGTAATATCTCTGCATTTCGGTTTCTTTGTTTCTTATTTCAACTTTCTCACATCTCAGAATTTTGGGTCAGTTTCTTGAGGTCATGTTTTCAGGTCTGCCTCAAAATGGTTCAGGCGATTCCTACCAACAGGCACAACTTTTTTTGTTGTTTTACTTGAAAAACAACCTTATTCCAAACTGACACCCTTTCTTGAAAAGTGAACAAGGAGAAAATGTGTACTGGTTATTATATAACAAAAATAACTGTCAATAAGTTTATTTGCTACTTGTAGAATGTCTTCAATTTGTTACAATAAATTAGGGCTACTATTATACATACCTGACATTCCTAGAATATTCATTGTGTGAGAAGGGTTCATCTAAATGTTTTAAATGTGCCACATAATAAATCTTCACAATAGACTCTAATTTAGATGGTAACATTATCCTTTTTTCACCCATGTTGAAATGTAGGGCCACCTAGAGAGGACACTTTCACAGGAGTTTCTAATGAGCTAAAAAAAATCTTAATAGAAGGAAAGAGAGGGAAGTCAATGACTCACCAAACTGCTACAACTGAGAGCCAGAGCATCTCATTTTAAATTACTTCAGAAATTAACTGCATGAAATTCTGCAGATAGCATTTTTACCCCAGATGTCTCAGGTTCCTACTTTAAAAAATATGATGAAATTTTCTCCATTACTTTATGAGGCAGTCGGAAGCATCAAATGAGATTTAAAAAAACTATAAATGGGTTCCATATATCTAAAAATCTTCTATTAACACAAACTTTACTACCCTCGGTCTTTTATATTATCCACTCAAATTGAAGTATATGAATTTCATTTATTATCCACATTAATGTTCACATTTGGAAGCAAAGTTGTTCTTTCATATTTTATATTGTTTTACCATAATGATACTTAACCTATTTATCGTGTGGCCTCAATTCCTTGTCATTAATGACACAAAAGGATTATAGTTTAGAGACATAATAAGAGAGTAACTCACTTGTACACTGATTTACTTGAAAGAAAAGGGCTACAAAAGGTCAACTTTTAAAAAAATGTTTATCATAAGGTATAATGAAGGAAATGAAATAACGATTGAATCTAAAATCTGATAAATATAAAATTATACCCACAGCAAAATCCATAGCAGTTAAAGAAAGCATGAAAGCCAACCAAATCATAAGGAAAACATAACAGGGAGACATGTAACATTCCAATTATTATTTTGATGATGGTTCAGTGGTGACTGGATTTTAGTAGTAAGTAAAACTTAGTTGTATTAATGAAAACTATCCTTTGAAATTGATATGTTTGACATGAATAAATTCTTAGTAACAGACATAGAAAACTGTGCCATGATTAAAATAACATTTCACACTCTTTATGTTTAAGAGAATACAGCCATGGTGAGGATAATTTATGACGCTCTCATTTCTTCGAGGTTCTGTGAGTAGTTATTACTATTGTTATATTTTAAGTCTAATTTCCTTTCCTTGAGCTCTTTTTAACTGTGCTCCACAAAGATATCATTATGTTTAAGAATATGTTTTTCTCCACTGGTTTTTCTAGAAAGATTAATCTTTTTCTTTCATTCATAAAATGAGAGACAAGGAGATATAAGACGTGCAATCTTTGGAATGAGATTTTTACCTTCTTTTTCCAGAAGCATTTGCAATTTAGTCATCTATTGATCCCTGATAGCTCAGTTGGTAAAGAATCCACCTGCAATGCAGGAGACCCCAGCTTGATTCCTGGGTCAGGAAGATACGCTGGGGAAGGGATACGCTCCCCAGTCCAGTGTTCTTGGGCTTCCCTTGTGGCTCAGCTGGTGGAGACTCAGCTTGCAATGAGGAAGACCTGGGTTTGATCCCTGGGCTGGGAAGATCCCCTGGAGAAGGGAAAGGCTACCTACTCCAGTATTCTGGCCTGGAGAATTCCATGGACTATACAGTCCATGGGGTCGCAAAAAGTCGGGCACGACCGAGTGATGACTTTCACTTTCAATCTATTAATAATTGAATATAAACAAAACATGAATATACAAGGTCCAAAGTTAATAATGATTATGAATATGGTTATTACATAGCCACTGCAAGTATGGTAATAAAGATTCAATACAGACATTTATTAAGGAAGATACAGTGGGAAAAATACACACTAAGTCCCCAGGTATATGATATAATACCTGTGGGATTTTTTTTCAGACTAGAGAGGCTTTCTAATCCTCACCACTTCATTCTGGCATTTTATAGATTTGAATGTCAAATATGCAATATCCCCCTTGCCCCACAGGCATACAAGAATATAAGAATTATGAAAAGTTTCTGGCTCTCCATTGAGTAATAAGTCAAATATGAAATAATCATAATGATTTTATATGACTGTATTTATTATCATAATTCATGAATTACTGATGTGTTATTTCCAAGGCATAAGCATAAGACAAACTAGACAACCCTAGATAGCATATTAAAAAGCAGAGACATCACTTTGCCACAAAGGTCTGTACAGTCAAAGCTACTTTAATTATAGGAGATGGACTCTTTTTCTCTTAATCTTGCTGTTGCTTTGTCTACAGGCACTGATATACGATGCTTATTTATTGTTATACTCAGGGTAGACAATCATTTGCCAGTTTAATTTTCTACTTACCCCGGGTACTATTTAAGGAAATGAATTTGAATTCCCAAGTAGTACCAACATTTTGTTTTTTAATCATTATTATTTTTAGCTTATTAAATTGTAATCAGAAAATATGTCTTTTTCCAACTTTGAATCATTGTAGATAGTTTGCTGTTGCTTTTGTTTCCTGAAAAGATGATTGGCATTCTGAAAGATGGTTTACTTTCTGAATCTAGGGAGTTATGTATAAATAGATAAGTAATGTTTAACACTAGTTATTTACAATATTAATTCTATTATTTAGCTTTTCTTTTTTTTTTCCTTCCTATAGTGACCATCATGAGCTAAGTCTTCTTGACCAAGGATGGCAAACTGTTTCTATAAAGGGCAGATAGATCGTAAATACTATAGGTTTTGTGGGCCACCTGGGCTCTGCTGCCACTAGTCAATTCTCCACTTTGTAGCTTGAAGGAGGCCACTGACAAATAAGCAAAAGGACACAGATGGCTTCTAACAAGACCTTCTTTACAAGATCACATGGCAGAAGCACTGGCCTGTGGACAACTGCCTGTCAATTGCTATTTTAAAGTGCTGACTTCCCATATATTTATCCTTATATTTCCTCGTATTTTGCTTTGTGATGATTAACATCACGTTCTTTTGGACTTCGCAATCCAAAATGTTTCATTCTTACTTTAAATATGGTTTCTACAGTATTTCTTGATCTCTAATTTGATTTTTCTCTGGAATGCAGCCTTTTATGGTAGTAAGATTGTGTTTCTCTGTTTTCTTTGTGTTTATATTTCCTGGGTTTGCAGTTTTGTTTATTTTCAACACTCATAAATCACCTATCAGAGTAATGGATAAATTTTACTTAGAGATATAACTTGGGAATTTTTACATCTAATAGATAAATCTCAGCAGTTTATTTTCATAGATTGGA